>LPNX010467319.1:523543-563024 GCA_001517045.1 Pseudotsuga menziesii | reverse complement strand
ACAATGATACATTGTATTTATCGTCTAGAATTTATGAAGTATCATATATTTTCAATATACCTATTTGTGTATATATAGTTAGTCCCTGACAAGTGGTACCAGAGCATGTCTTTCCTTTTCATTCCACCTCACATTTTTCTCAAAATATGCTTTCTACAGGTTCTGTACAACAGGGCTTCTGAGTGACATCCTCATTGAAGTTGGAGATATGTCCTTTCACTTACACAAGGTTTGTCTCTTTAGCATGCTGGATGTGGACTCGATTGAATGCATTACTTAATATGATAAGCACGTGAATAATCAATGCAAACATGATTCTCTTCAATATATCATTTTAAGACAGGCATGGTGTGATCTAAACTGCTGGAAAAGTAGCATACATGCTTATGTACATAGGATTCTATGTTGATGGGTTGCAGAATTGCGGTTCTTAAAAAAATATGGATATGAATATAATGTGCAATTTTAATGACTCAAAGTTTTAATGTCTATGACTTAATTTTCATGTTAATAGAATATGAATAAAATGTGCAACGATGCTCATAAAAGCTGAGCTGAAGTAGGATTAGATACTACAGACCATTTAGTATTTCAGATCCATCTAAGCCTTGACCTTTTTTCTGCTTAATAGGCATCAATGCCAATGTTTTCTATTTACAACTCATCCACCAGCTCATGAACTTTGATATTTTGTTTGACATTTTTGACTGAAATTAACCACCTCCAGACTTTGATTCTAAGATTCGCTTATTAGCGAAATTAGGGTCCAACTTGTAAGATTGGGCCTTATGAGTGATGGAATTGACAGGACGGGCTTTAAATTCTCAGGATTCTTGTTTCATCTCTTTTTATTTTGAGGCAAACTGTATTTTGTAGCTAGGTACTGGCAATTCAGGTTGCATTGGGTTATAGAAAGGTGTATAATGTGCAGAATCCATTTGACTAGATGGAGCTGATCTCTCTTCAGTGAGTGTTTAGGTTTTCATTGTTGATTTTTGTTCCCCTGCCTATGTCTTTACTTGGAAATCTGTAATTTTAAGTGGTCTCTTTTCATTTTTTTTACTTGGAAATCTATACATTAGACTAGTCTTCAAATTCAAAACCACACGTTTGAAATTAAATACTTACAAAATATTGTAAAGTACAGATATGATACTATTTACTACAAAATCCATGGAATCTGTACAGTTGACAAGTACATCAGTTGTTTGTTGTCATATGTGGGGCGAAAACAAGCAAAACTAGTGTTCTCATGTTGTTTTACCACGACTTTAGTAGATAGATGGTTGTGTCTAAATGACAAGCCTGACAATTCAAATTTGCTCAGTTGATCTGAGTCACATTTGACTTGTGTGGGTCATACTTGTGAGTCAAATAGCAAGTCTGACTTGTGGTCAAGTCAAATGTGGAGGGGCAACTCAACCTGGTTTCTACAAAGAGCAGAGTCAAACTTGGGAGTAGATTCGGAGCTAGAAGAGCCTGGTAACATTTTTCTGATATCTTAGAGGATAACCATGTAGGTCATTTTCCGCAATCGAAATTCCATTTCTGCCTTTTGTGACGTTTCTTTGTTCCTGTGTATATCCATGATGACTGTACTTGTCAAACGTGCCTCTTTTCTACAAGATAACTTTCCCATATGCATATAACCAGGATATGATAGAATAAATAAATTTACACAAAAAATACAAGCAAATGACAATTGCAGATATGACAGCCAAAGCTTGAATGTTTTTTGTTTTATTCCAATGTGCTTAATTTGCTGTTGTATATCGTCGGTCACTTAGGTGAAGAACCTAGAGTCTCACTGGAGATGAATCACCATGAGTCAATTGACTTTTTATTATATAGCTCACTTATTATAAATGTGACTTATAAGTTATTAGTTATTACGTATTTATCATAAACTTAAATCTATTCTAAACTATATACAATAAATTGACCATTATAAATAATCCTATAAATATTTTCTAAGAAACTTTGGGTAATCTATGCATGCATTTTCTTTATACTATTTTCTGTTCTGTGGAATGGTCTAGCCATGACCGTTTTCTATTCACTGTTCTTCATTTTAATGCTTGTTTGTATGGTATATAGGTTGGACCACAAACTATTTTTGTAGTTGGTAGGGAGGATGATATGGAATCAACTCAAAGTAGTTTTCATAATGGTGATGAGGATGTTGATGATGCTGCAAGCTGGGAAACTGTTGATGATAATACAAGCGATGCATTTGAGGCTGATAAGGAGGTAATGTGATTTATTTTGATCAGAGTGATTGATTTTTTGGGTAGTTTGTCTTAGCATATTCTCTAGTAACATATATTGTATATAATGAACAGCTAGAAAAGGTTGTAGAAGATATTCCAAACCCAATTACTACTGATAGAAATCATGATATGGAAACTATAACGTTAGATGAAAACTTGAATGACTATAGCAATGGTGGCATGTCAATACCTCCTGCAGCATTTGGATTTGTTGCTAGGCTTTCCACTGGTCTATTTGGATTTCGAGGTCCCAAGAGCTTAACAAATTATATGGATGCAACTTCTCAGGATCAAACTGCTCTGTAGAATGGACTTGAACAGAACTCTGATGGGACTGAGATGAGCAATGCTGAATGTGAAAAACTGACAAGAGATTCCAAGTGTCATCAGTTGGAACATATTGAAGATGGTTTGAGTCCTATGCCTTTAGCATCAGAGGTGACAATTTCTAAGAGCAGAGTAGAATGTAGTGGCCACATAAATGAGGAAGATGTTCAAAGTTCCCAAGACAGAGTGCAAGTTTGCACAGGAGAGTATTCAACAAGCAGTATGCCAACTCATATGGATCAACTAAATTGCTTTTTTGTTTCTTTTCCTGGTGAAGATTATCAGTTCAAACACTTTGACAGTGTTAAGGACCCTCTAGACCATTACTTTTTGAATGAAACAGCCCAAGTATTTTTAGAGTGTACAGGATTATCTTATACTTTCAGTCTAGTATGTTTTTGTCTTTACTTGTTCTGCTTGATATTAAGAATCAAGATGATCTTGCATTTTTACTGTAGCAATGCTAAGTGTTTTGATATCTTTTAAATAGAGTTCTAATGATAGAAATTGGTTAAAGAAAGTTCAGCAGGAGTGGAGTATCCCTGAGAAAAATTTACCTGGTAAGCATTTAGTTTTTTCCTTGCTCTCTTATTTGGAATAATATTTTTAGCTAAATTATACATACTAGCATGTCCTAATATCCCTTATTATGAGTCATGATTGGAAAGACATGATTTATGTGCGAGTCTATGAAGATCGTATGGATTTGCTGAGGGCTGTGATCCTTGGAGCCAGTGGGTCTCCATATCAAGATGGACTTTTCTTCTTTGATATTTATCTTCCACCTGACTACCCTCAAGCACCACCAGTAATAATTTGTTACTTTGAATTTTAAAGTGAAAGTAGGTTTTCATTAGATGTTTCAAATTTCAATAAGGTAATATTTTTGTGTGTTTTTTCCCAGTTTGGTCTTTAGTGGATGTTTTATTAAAGTATCATCCCTTTTTTTCTGGAGAAATAATTCCCCTCACCCTCCTGCATTAAAAATTTAGAGTGAGGAAGATGGTACCTTACCAGCAGCACCCCACGAATTATCTCCCTTACCCCATTTTCCTGGATGGAGGGTGGTATAAACCACCAGCTGCAATAGTGGATGGTAACACCGTAGGACTTGGTGGGAATGGATCCCACGACCTCCCTGGGCATTATGCCTTAGTGGAAATGGTTGAACCTTGGGGTAGTATCATACCCCTTTTTGTTCTTTCAAGATTGGTTTTAATGGTGGCAAAACTTTGCAGGCAGTATACTATCATTCTCACGGGCTTAAATTGAATCCTAATTTATATGAAACTGGAAAAGTCTGCCTGAGTCTTCTAAACACATGGACTGGCAGAGGAAATGAAATATGGGACCCCAAAATTTCAAGCATTCTACAAGTCCTCATTTATCTTCAGGGTCTTGTACTAAACACCAGACCATACTTCAATGAAGCAGGATATGATAAGCAAATTGGTACTGCTGAAGGACAGAAGAATTCTCTTGCATATAATGAAAATTCTTTTCTACTTACATGCAAACTGATGTTGTATCTTCTACATAGACCTCCACAGGTATAACAGATCTTTCTGCCGATGAAGAATTTGTATCTTGGTTTAATTCATCACAAGTTTTGAGTCATTCAATAAGGTCAATCTTATTTATTTTGTTGGATGCAGCATTTTGAAGGATTTGTTAAAGACCACTTCCGAAGGTGCAGGAATTTCATTCTTGCCACATGTGATGCATATATGAAGGGTGCTGAAGTTGGATCTCTTTCAGAAGTGCCATCAAGTTCTTGCTCAGTTCTAGAGAACAATAGTTCAGTTGGTTTCAGGCTGATGTTAGCCAAGTTTATTCCAAAGCTTCAATCAACATTTAATGAACTTGGTAGAGATGATCATCAAAGTCTCTAGACATCACCTTGGGATAATCTAGGATCATTTTGTGCCTTTTTTCCAGGACTCTGTACCCAGCCTTTCCCTTTGTCCACTTCCTATAAGCCATGCCAATTTAGTTCCAATGCTGTGAAAGTCATCTATCATAGTTCTCGTGCATATGCATTCTCTGCTAACCTTTGTGTTTGGCATTCTGATCCATTATTCCAGGTTTAGAGGAGACTTGATGCCCCCTTCTCATAGACTGTTGTGTATGGGGAATTTTGAGTATTCATTGAGTTTTTATGTATCCCATAACCTTGCATTCATGCCACATAAGACTGCACATGCATCCATAACCTTGCATTCATGCCACATTGAAGTCATTTAAGACTTCTCTGCAGAGATTTAAAACGGTAGCATTTAAGCCAATTCTTAACAAAGTTAGATGAAAACTACCAGTCCAGTCCTGCCAATTAAAACGGTAGCATTTAAGCCAATTCCAAATTCCGAGTCCCCAAACACTGATCAACAAAGTGAAGAAGAGAGAAAACTCGAGGGAAATCCACAGAGGTATGGTAAATAAATCTCCATTACTTGTTCACATTTCCAAATGTTTTGAAAAAAAGTCTCTATTTTTCTTTCCTTGGATTTTATTTGTCAATCTCTTTTCCTCTACACATGTGATGATTCATTGTCTTTGGAAGATTTATTTTTAAAGTTAATATAAGATTTGTACGTTATTTAGTTAATAAGAAGGATACTTTAACATTTTTATACATGATACCTCATAAACCCCTTAATGATAAATCAATGGAAGTGTTGAATGATTATTAAAGGGGATGCGCAGTAGCCTTTCTGGATCTCATGGTTACCATATATGGGTGGGGATCCAAATCATGGAGAAATAGATTCTTTAGAGATGTTCCTTTATATGGGTGAGGACTAAGGAAAAATTATTGATCTTCAACCCTATTAGTATGATCAAAGAAAGGTCACTTTATTATGGAGAGGGGTAGGACTGTCAATACAGACCTATATGACTGGTTTTGCAAGGCAATCTTCATACATTTTTCAATGATTAAGTCATCTTGTAATCCTCACCCATGCAGGTAAATAATTAGACTTGAATGCATCAGCTAACAAAAAGAAAACATGGGATACTAGTTCACACAGGGCACATCGAGTCTCAACTAAACTACTTTGCAAGGGAAAGGAAGAGACACATGTGTATATGTAAGTGAGCGAGCCCTGATCTAGCTAATTTACAGAAATATATGTTATCATTGGGAAACAAACCTTAATGTGATTGTTGATACGTCCATATCTAATATTGGTGAAGCATATTAAGTATTCCATTAAATTTCTTAGGAAATATGTTCATCTAAAGGATTAGTGCATAGAGAAATAAATATGTGCACACCATCTCATATTTGGTATGCGATGTGGATTAAGGGCGGTGGAGAAGAGCGTTGTCAATATGGAAAAAAGATCAAGGGTCTGTTAGTGAAATGACTCTAGCCTACCACTACAACCATTACTAATATCCATGACTGTCTTGCAGTATTGCAATAACTATTTCATGTATTTCATGCTAGTTGATAAGTAAGTTTATATATATATAAACTTGCTTTTGGTAGGGATGTGTAAGTTCAGTGAAAACTAAATCTAAACCCAATACACCTCGTATGATATGTGAACAACCTTTAACTCTATGAATCAAGCACTGCTTATACTTTAAGTTTGAAACAACAACAATTTAAACTTCAACATTCAATTTGGAAGAAACGTACAAACATTGACTTTGGCTGAAATATCACTTTCTTGATTGAGCCAAGGGAGGTTTACTTTTCAGATTTAGTGGATCAAAATGCACGTGAACCAAATTCTTGATGAAGGGAGCAAGATGAATGCTAATAAAGATATGCTTTGGTTACAGTGAAAAATTATGAGACGATTGATGAACAGGTTCTTCTAATTACTGAGTTGCTGGCGCATAACAGAAGGATATTGATAAGCTGGCGACGGCAGCAAGTAATTTTTTTTTTTTTTTAAATTTCACCCACCGTCAATACAGCGACGGCAATGCAAATATTTTTTTTAATAAAATTTCACCCACCATCGATATAGTGACGGAACTGTGTGGGTATAGCGACGAAACGGCGTGGGTATAGCGACGGAATTGCATGGCTATAGCGACGGCATTACGTGGCTATAGCGACGACTTGGATTTCCATTTAAAAAAAAACATTGTACAGAGCGTGGCTATAGCGACAGAAAGGAGTGGGTATAGCGACAAAATTGCGTGGCTATAGCGACGGCTTGGATTTCCATTTTTAAAAAAACCTTGTACAGAGCGTGGCTATAGCGATGGGAAGGGGTCGTTGCTCTTGCGACGCAAATTAGGGGTCATCTCTATTGCGACGAAATAGTTTCCACGGAAAAAAAAAACACTTAGACGTGGCAATATCCACGCTTTTCTGTGGATATTGCCACGTTTTTTCCGTGGCAAAATTGATCACTTGTACTAGTGAAACATGTATACCTTTGAAGTGTGATCAACAACACCTTTTTCAATGACTTTACCATTCGAAATATCAGTGATTTCGACATCATCAGGGGAGAAGATGACCTTCATTGGAGACCCAGTGTGATTCATCTAATACACTGACAAGAGATTAGAGGAAAGACCTGGAACATACAACACATTATTGAACTTACCATGGTTAAGATCAATCCTTCCCTTCCCCAAACTGTTAGTGAGAGAGTCATCTCCTGAAACTATTGGTGGACCTTTCGACATGTCAAGAGAGGAGAATGCCTTTTTTGTCAAAACCATATGTCTAGACGTTCCAGAGTATATGATGAAGCTAGGTGAGCTTGATGTGCCAGCAACCAAGGCATGTACTCTCTCTTTGTCCTCTGAATTTGATCCTCCTTCCCTCTTCTTTGAGCAATTAGAAAGGGAGATGTTATTCTTGTCCAATAGTTGGTTCAACATGTCAATTTTCTTCTTCATACAAGAGCTCTCAGGATGATAGCCCTTACTACAGTATACGTACTTGCTCATTTCTCCTTTGTTCTTCTTCTTTTGGGAGTTCTTCTTGGAACCTTGGGGCTCCTCTTGAGACTTATTCTTGTCTCTCTTTTGCTTAGGTGGAATTTTAGATTTTTTCTTTCTTTTTGAATCCAACCTTGAATCTCTAGCAACCAAAGCTTGGTCTTTGGAAGGTTTGATGGTGCCCATCATCACCAACTTATCTTGTTCCTGTGTGAGGGATTCCATGAACTCTGCAATATTAAGCATCTTCTAGGCTTGAGCTTTCAAATTGGTGGCATGGAAGATCGAAACAAACATTGAATAGTTAGGGCCAAGCTTAGAGAGTATGGCCAAAACTAGTTGCTCTTCCTTATTTTCAATCCCACACTGTTTTAGCTGCAAAACAAGGGCTTTAAAGTTGGAAAAATAGAGTTGCAAGGATTCGAAGCTATTGGGAATCAAGGAGATCAGCTCATTCTCAATTTGATGTCCTCTCATCTCATATGTATTACCAAAAATCTCTACAAGATTCTCCCACACTTAAAATTCTCTTAAAAGTCTCTTAAAATTCTCAGACACAAAAGACCATAGGCCTCATCCCTCCTGTTGTGCCATTTTATTTTCTATGCACCTGCATTGGGCTCTGCCTAAGTTTCCATAGTCATATTTTAGAGACCTTTCACTCTAAAAAATATCTCCATCTCACATTTCGACTCAAAGAAATTCAATGGAGTCAAGATGATCTTCTGAGATTGTTCCATAGCTCAGAAACTATGCCCTTCAGATAGCAGAATATGCTCCTAGTCAAGATGTCGAACCTGCAATAAAAATATGGAAGGATGGAAATCAATATGCAAAGGCTCTGATACCATGTGGAAATTGAACCCAAGAGATAGAACAATTACACTCACAAAATTGCTAATCAAACATGCAAAATTAACACCAAAGGAGACTGAAATTGGAGCATAACACTAATATGTATTGAGTAAGTGTACAATAGCCAACCTTATGAAGTAATAGACTACTAAAATATATAATTACATGATAGATTCAAATGCATAAGTATGCCATTCAAAAGGGTCCAAAAGCAAGCTTACTAAGTCTAGTCAAATCCTCGATAGGTGCATAAAGCAGTTTCCAAATATATGAAGATGCTCATGAATTGGCTAAGTCAAGTAGGAAATATAATGAGGGATGGAAAGACAACTCATACATGGTTTTATTAGGAGAAAAGGAGGGAGGATGATGTAAGAAAAAAACAAGTCAACTACACCTAGTCTATCTTTTCCTTTTGCCTTAAATCTCAATAAAACATGCAGCTTTTCAGAAAAAGTAGATATGCACTTTGGAGGATCTGGAATAAAGCAGACATGATAAAATGGGTTTCTAGGATGTTTCCCAGGCACTCCATGACTCCGTTTAAGGATGTGTTGACTTCTAGGACATGTAGAAGGAAACTAGCATAGAGTGGAATCTAGGAAACCAGGTAATAAGACAAAAATGATTTAATTAATGTCTAAGGTAGGTAACTATGAATTGATTATTATAACATTCCAGCTATGAAAAAGTAGCCAACAATAAAGGGAAGGAGAGTACCAGTTCAAGAAGAATGATGTCTAGGATGCGGTATTTGCAAGTTCCATCATGTAGTAGACAAAAACATTGTGGGATACAAGGAAAGATTCGTAGCATGAGGCTTCTCACAGAAAGAAGGCATAAACTATGAAGAGAAATTTGCAGCCATTGGAAGTTAAGACACATGATAGGAAGACTCATGTGTGCAAATTAAATAAGGCCTTATATGAGCTCAGAAGGCACCCATGGGATAACACATACATGAGGAGCTTGAAGATCACCTAGAGTGATGAATATTTTAACCTTTGCTACAAGGTTGAAGATGAAAGCGTATAGAGGATGGCAAGCTCACATATGGGTGCAAGAAGAACTTTTGAAAAGGTTCTAGATAGAGGACATTGGTATCCAGTGACCCTATATGGATACATAGAATATTAGTAGCAGAGGAAGCTACTTGTCCCTCCAGTACATAATGTTTCAATACATAGAGTACGAAAGGAAGAGGAAGAATAATGCTCCACTTCGGAGGGAGTGACTGTAGAATATCCCGAGGTTCAACATGATGGCAAACTTACTAATGACTCTAGGATTTACTAAGAGTAAAGAAGATTCCAACCTTTACTTCAAGGTTGAAGGTGGATGACCAATGATGCTCTTGTTATATGTTGATGACTTTTTCTTGACAGAAAAAAATGGAACTCATTAAAATTGCAAGAAGGAGACCTTCTTCCAAGTTCGATATAAGGACTTTGGTATGGTAATTTCTAGACATGGAGGTGTGGAAGAGTGTGAATGGAATCTCCCTTGGACAAGGGAAGTATGCAGTGGAGATCCTAAAGAGGTTTGAGATGATGCACTGCAAGGACATGGCCACACCTATGATGTAGAACTTGAAGCTATTGAGTGATGTTTCATGAGAGTTGGTTGATTCCACAATGTATCCTTAGATGATTGGGTCATTGATGTACCTAAGGAATACGAGACCGTATATTTTATTTGTTGATAAAAAATTGAGCCAGTTCCTGATAGATCTGAGACATGTTCACCTGATTGCTGCAAAGCATATTATAAGGTACCTAAAGGGTACAGATGATTATGGGCTCAAGTATGAGGTGAATCAGAAGATGAACCTGAAGGGTTATGTGGATTTAGTTTGGGAAGGAAGTGCCATTGATAGGAAGAGCACTTTCGGGTGTTTCTTTAGTATGGGATCGGGTGTGATCTCTTGGTTTAGCAGGAAGAAATACTATGTAGAAATAAGTACAACTGAAGAAGAGTATGCTGCAACTTGTTCGGCTAGTTGTGAGGCAGTTTGTATGATGAAGAAACTATCTAATTTTTTTGATCTCCAATTGGATGCTACTTGTATATATTGAAACAACTAGAGCTATGTGAAATTTTAAGAGAACCTGGTGTTCCATGACAGGTCAAAGCATATCAAGATTAAATATCACTATATCAGGGATATGGTGTAGAGAGGAGCAGTGAAGCTTCAGTATGTTGCAATGGATGAGTAGATAGCTAATGTGTTGACCAAGCCATTAGCCAAAGTGAAGTTTGAGTACTTCAGGGAAACTCTTGGTGTTCCCCATATTGAGGTTCCTCCCAAGGAGAAGTGATGAGTCTGAGAGCCTTTCTGACATGGTGGTAGGATTGGTTCCTCCCATGGTTAGATGTAAGTGATATTCCTTTTTGACATGGTGGCAATATTGGTTCCTCCCATGGTCATATGTAAGTGTTGTGCCTTTCTGACATGGTGGAAGGATTGGTTCCTCCCATGGTCATATGTAAGTTTTGTACCTTTCTGACATGGTGGCTGGATTAGTTCCTCCCATGGTCTGATGTAAGTGTTGTTCCTTTCTGACATGGTGGCATGATTGGGCCTCCCATGGTCAGATGTAAGTGCAAAGCCTTTCTGACATGGTGGAAGGATGGGCCTCCCATGGTCATATATAAGTGTTAATCCTTTTCGACATGGTGGAAAGCTGGGACTCACATGTTCGGATGTAAGTTCTATACCTTTTTGGTATGGTGGCATGCTGGGCCTCCCATGGTCAGATGTAAGTACTGGGCCTTTTTGACATTGTGGTAGGCTGAGCCTCCCATGGTCAAATGTAATCACTGGGCCTTTTTTACATGGTTGTAGGCTGGGCCTCCCATGGTTGGATGTAAGTGCTGGGCCTTTCTGACATGGTTGAAGGCAGGGCCTCCCATGGTTGGATCTAAGTGTTGACCCTTTATAACATGGTGGCAGGCTGGGCCTCCCATGGTCAAATGTAAGTGCTGGTCCTTTTTGACATGGTGGAATGTTGGGCCTCCCGTGGTCAAATATAAGTGCTGAGACCTAAAACCAACATGAAAAAGGTCTGGCTTTGTAGAATTTCCTATGACGAGTAGAATTGAGAGATAGAACCATTTTCTCGAGATAGAAAGAGTAGTGATGATGATCCAAATTTGATGATAATCCATCTTTGATGATGATCAAGTGAGGAAGACTTGTGCTGATGAAATGTGTCAAGAGAATACCTTCCTAGTTAAGAGGGAGTGTTGATGTATTTGTAACTTCAGAATGTATTCACGTGTATATCTTATATTGTATTTATTGTACCTCGATGTTCCTATTGGGAGAATCGTTAATATAATAAAGTCATGTAAATTCATTTAGGTTAACCATCTGTTGTAAGTCAGGGAAATAGTTCCCATAGTTTAGGGGTACTAGGGTTATTAGACTCTCATAGAGAAGTCAACCCTGGTGAGTAATTGTCAAGTGGAAAACTAGTATAAATAGAGAGTGAGACTCTCTATTTGAAACACACACACACTCAACTATAGTGCATGAGTGAGAGAGGAGGATCTCGCACAAGTGAGAGAGAGATCAGTTGTCGTAGATCATCTTTATTTTTTTGGGTTTTACTTTTGCTATTGGTGCTCATTCTATCTCTGAGAAAGTTGCGGGGTTTTATCCTTTATGGTTTCCCTAAGGAAAACTCTTTGGGATTGTCTCTTGTGATTATTGTTGTGCATGTTATTATCTTAGATAAGATCCTAGATCACATTGATTAAATGATAAAATATAACACCACCATTGTGTAAACTTGTTTCCATGGTAAAGGATTCTAGTACACATAGTTCCTGTAGATGTAGGTTGATAGTTTATATTTCCTGCATTTAATTGATTCCATGGGTAACCATAACCCCGAGAAGGTTGGTTGAATATAGGTTATGCCCCTAAGGGTTGACCTAAACTTGACAGAGGGTTTACCATATTGGTGTGGGTGGGAGGAAAAAACACTGCGGGTTGTCCTACAAAAAAAGTCTTTCTAGTACTAGTAGAAACTCCACTAACAGATAACGTAACTCACAGCGAGGTTTTCCCCCTAGCGTTGGAATGTACTGATACCATTTGAGCTAAGGATTTCCCCCCATCTACAGAGGATATGGGAGGAATAGAGACAGACCTATAATTTAAAATTGTAGGGTTGGATGTTTGACCTGGATTATGAGAAGTCACACCATGAGGTGGAAGATCATCAATAGGATCCAAAGTTTTGGCAAGTGTATGATATCTAGAATGCCAAGGATCCGAAATATAGGGTAAAAGAGCCGACATAGGTTCTTCGTGAGATATGGGTGAGGAAATAATTCTTTCCACTTTCTCTTGAAAATTGTGAGAGTGATCAAGAGAAGCTTGGATCCTTGTATACTCATCCTCACCAGGAGGAGGGTTCTCAAAAGAGGGTCTAGTAACCCCAAATTTGGAAAGGGATTAACCCATAGAAGTTCTCCAAAAAGGAGCATTAGGGCCATATTCAATTTCAATAGGACTTTCCATATGACCTTCCATCATAGAATGAAAGGAATTGTAAGCCGTAGGAGGTTGCTGGACCAAGGGATTAACGTAAGCAGTGAATTATTATTTGCTTTCCACAACTGTGTAAGCAATGAATTATTCTGTGATTTCCACAACTGTGCCTCCTTTGACATGGGATCTGTGTCTTCCATTGGGCTCTCCCCTATGATAGGTGTAAAGTCAGGTGGTAAGCCTTGGTTTCTTCTGAATCGTCTCAACTGAAACTCGGCCAAATTTTATGGTCACTAAACCTAACCTAGGGTTTCAAAACTAGAAAATCACACAAAACTTCTCCTACACAAACTACAAGCCTCAAGAAAAATTAAGTGATAAGAGGGGACGATATAAGCTAGTTCCTTGCCAGGATTGTCAAGTTTTTGAAACTCGCTATATACTGCAGGGTCCAATAGTAAAACACGACAAGGAGTATAAACCATCCCTCACTTGAATACTTGACTACCTGGATAGGATGTGCATAGTAATATCCCCAAGTGTTGTTCTTGGTGCCATTGCACCAAAAAGATGGCCAAAAGGTATTTTCTCATACGGTCTCAAGAATCCTAGAAGGGCCTCCCGATATACATAAGTTATGTGGGAGTTGAAATCCGTAGTAGTGTTGTCTAATGCACAACCATTCACAAGGGTCCTTCCGATATAAAATCGAGTACATGAAGTACCTTTCTATATACCTCAAGGGTACATGAAAAGTTGTTCTATATACCGATGGTAAGTGAAAGAACCATGTAGGTCTCAGGTGGTAGTGCATGCAATAAATGACTAATTCTACGTTTTACGACATCCAAACACATCTCTAACCTATCACTCAAGTTACTAAGTTTTTTTATCTATAGCTACCGTTAATTTTAAGTTGAACGATTAGGTGAATGCACGGAGTTATGACAGAAAAGTAAAACCATGCAATTATGATATGCAAATTCTTCACTTTACCATTCAAAGCAAGCCTACTTACAGGAAGGAGAGAGTATTTTATCTTCAATTTCGTTTGAAAACCAAAACTTTCCCAAACAGTATAACTAAACAAAGCTTTCTGAGAATACAAACAAGCAAGACACTTCTAATCTAATATTTGAAAGAAAGAAAATAGGGTGAGATCTCTTTTCCTAAAAAGAAAGACAAAAACACTCAAAGGTATACTAAGTATTTTTTCGATTTTTCTTTAAAAAGTGGAAAGATATAACTTAAAACTATGATATTTTTTTTCTTTTGAGGAGACTAGAGTGTAAAAATATAGAATTAAAATGGAGATATGAAAGCTTATGAGGCTATTCAGAGATCCAATAATTCGTCTTCAAATAGAATTATAACCAAATCTCAACAAAAAAAATTCCTTTTTCAAAAAGAAAAAACAAGTCTTTCGTAAACTTTAACGAAAAATGAAAAGAAAAACCAAAAAAGATTCTTCCTTTCTAGACTTATCAAACAATAAGAAGAGATATAACTAAGAAAATATTCCAAGAACTCCTTTCAAAATATTAAAACCAAGCATACAAGCAATCAAACTGATGAGCGTAATCTAGCTTTTTGATTTCAACAAAACAAGAATTTACCACATCCAAGTTTTGAATCTAACTACTCAAATATCTGTAAAGAAGCTGAAACATTCAAAACTAAAAGCAAAAAAAATCAAACCAGACTTTGAAATGACAAGCCTGAAAAGGGCCTACCTGGCACCACTTCTTGAGGGTTGGTGACAGTATGGTTCTGGCTCAACACCACTTCCTGCTAACTAAACACAGGCGGTGGCACTGCTTTTTGATCACTAAACATAGGCAGTGGAACTACTTCTTTCCCACTGTGCATGCTCGATGTCCTGTAGAATTCATGAAGAAAAAGAATGGTGAAAAAATAAAAGTTAGGTATTGTAATACCGACATAAAAATCATGAATTGACAAGAATATGAAGTATAGAAGGTAATAATGACTTATATATGAACATATATGATAATACCAAACAAGGATCTCACTATATCAGTTAGTAGATATGATCAACTAAAACAAGATCTCACTAGATCACCTAGTAGATCTAACCAATCAAATACTGGAGCTTAGATTTTAGACAAGAGTTTAAAGACCAAGGAAGATCAGATGTACTAAAATCTCTTCCCCAGCAGAGTCACCATATTTTTTCCTAAGAAAAATGCACCTCTTATGAATAAGAGATGTTTCTCTAGTTTGAATGGTTCATATCTAGAACAAATGAGTTACAAAAGAGATGGAATACTTCCTCTAGAAGTTGTGGATATATGAAATGAGTCCCTATGATAGAGTAATGTAGTTGTTTCCTGTGGTGATAGATATTCACATATATACCTGCATAATCACATGAAACCAACAAACAAAATCAAAAGCACTAGAATATAAACCACAAATCTATGTTAGTGACTAAGGAATCCAACAGTAAAGTACATGATAATAACGCAATATACTTTACAGGAAAGGAACCAACTTTGCATTAATAGATGAAGAATAATTTTACAAACTTTTCCTCAGTGTCGATATGCTCCTTCACATGCCAATGTCTTGTCCCCAAAATCTCCAACTTGCTCCTCATATGCTCACCCTACTGATTTAGGCCAAAATGTCAATGCAACAACATAACGTTTCTCTCTCTCAACCATGGGGTATGAGCCTGCTTTTATAGGCCTTGGGAGGATAGGAATGATTGAGTAAATGGTGGGTGAGGTGGATAGGAGATCCAAAAAGGATGGATCTCGAGTTTAGGTGGTCCTTAGGTGTATGGATAAGGGTGCCACAAAGCCTTCCTTCGAGAAGATTCATGGAAACCTCTCTTTTTCACTTTTTACCAAAGGCACCGCTTCTACTCCACTATGACAGAG
The DNA here is from genome assembly GCA_001517045.1 of Pseudotsuga menziesii. NCBI lineage: Eukaryota > Viridiplantae > Streptophyta > Pinopsida > Pinales > Pinaceae > Pseudotsuga > Pseudotsuga menziesii. Next base: position 547,251 of record LPNX010467319.1, on the reverse strand, counting down.
CGATGATAGGGAAGATCCATGCCTTGAACAAGAGGTAAAGGTGGTGGCGCCACCTACTATCAAGAGACAGTAAGAATTACTGAAGAAGGTAACGCTCCTTGACTTAAGGGCAGAAGTGGTGCTGGATTTTCATATGCAGGATTGAATTTTGAGCCAACATTTTTAATTCACAACATGGGATTTAGGGAAAATACTAATGTTTAGAACCTCATCACATGATGATGATGAGATTTATGTGTAACATCATTGGTGCTCTGTGTATATTGCAAAAAGGAATTGATGGCGCTAACTGTCAAGAGGCAAAACACGCCTATGGGACAACGACGCTCTCTCAGATTAAGCTAAGTGTGCCAACGAATTTATAAGTTGAAAAAATTAAATATCTGCACAAGGAACCAAAACTGGAATGAACTGGACTAAAAGAAGTAAAAACAACTTCCAAAAGAGGAAATTGATAGAGTAACAATATGGATCACTCACCTTCTCCACTGAAATGAGATAATGAATAAAATGTGAATTTCACAAGTGCGAAAGTTACCAATAGTTGTAGATCTAATTGGATCTTCTGCATATTTGACTAGATCTACCCCATATCTGATTGGATTAAGATGTCCCCAGTATGGCCGCCAATTTTATTTCAAGGAATTCTTCAACTAGTGTTAACACTGCTTGTTACTTTACCCTATATGATACAAGCATAGAACAAAAGAAACACAAAAACATGTCCTGTCCCTATATAGGTAATTTAGTCAACATAAAACCACTCTCATACCTTAGATCTAAATACTTTTGTACTTGTTCCTGTATTTTGCATGTAACCTGTTAGCACCCTATAAATATCTAGTGGCTACTGCAGGAAGTCACGGGGGTAACCATTTCAACCAACTTTAGACCATATTCTAGCCAATACAGTTAGAGAGGCCTCTCTCTATCACAGAGCAAAGAAACACATATACATAAAACTTTGGACAGCTCGTATAAGGCTAGGATTTTGTAGGTAATAAGGCATTGATAGATTTATAAATGGCAGAAAATACATACAAGAAAATCATTGGGAAATGGAGTCAAATCCCAAATCACTCAAGGGTATTATAGAAAAATTGAGAAAGGGAATCTCCTTTATATTATGAGACAAAGTAAGCAGCACAGACCGTCAAATATCTTGAAAGGGTGGTCAAGAGAGGAGGGAAAAACCCTGTAAAGAAATATGCACCTATATATGGATGAATCTCTTGTACCACCTTTAGTAGATTGCACAAAAAAGGCTAGTATCTATAGTGGAGCATAGGATATGAATTCCAAAGCATTTACCAGAACACAATAACAAATGAAACGTTTAGTACTAAGAGTGATTATCAGAGAGTGAATTCCTTGTACACGAATCTAGAGCACATTAGTAGAAACACACAAAAATGAAAGTGATAAACAGGGAACACATACTGAATGTAACCTAATGAATCTCAAAAAAACAAGAGAATATTTCGCATTAATACTTCCAGGAGAGTTACAGAGACAAAACGAGAGCAAAATGATCTCTGAATGAAAATTCCAACCTCTTCATCATCAATTGAGGTCTTATTTATAATGTTGTGGCTGCTAATACCAAACCCGAAATAGAGCCCAATTTTGTTACAAAAAATGGGAATAAAATACTGGATCATCATTCAAATCCTAGCAGTTTTCTAAGGCCGTAGGCCTGTCATAATGTTTTACCCGAATCATCCCTTTAGTACAACATCCACTCTGGACCCAAAATGGCAGTGTAGAGTATAAGGCGCACGCTTTCTCACCCTAATGGTGATGCCCAAGATCTCCCTAACAGTTTCAATTTCTTAGGAACGACCTGCTTCACTAAACCTTTCCAGTACTCCAATTGAGCATCACATTCATGCAGAATCCTTACCCTCAAACACCTTGAGTAGCACGACATCATTTTTGGCTGTAGATATCCTCTATGTATAGATCATCCATCGATTGTTGTGGACATTTTCACTATTTTGCATCATTTACCCTGGTTATCCTCCTTGCACCTTTTGTCGATGAAGATGGTGCACACCACTAATCAGAATTGCATCAGATATCAGCCATTGATAGATGAGGGACCCTTGAGCAAGTCGCACCGGCCACCTTTACTAACCATCGTGCACCTTTACTGCGTGAAATATTATGCCACCATGGATCAAACACATCATAAGATATTGGTCATCCATATGTGTGGACCCTACTATCCCATCATGACTCTATATCTTTCTAACCTCCATGCATGTTGTCATTGTGAGCTATTCCCTTCACAGATCATGAGTATCAGAGGATCTTGGTCATCGATGGTTTTGAAAGGAGTTCTTCCCTATGGTGAAAGTCTCCCACCGTCGATTAGACTTGTCCATGCGCTCATGTCATTGATTTCAATGATATGTGGGGTCTATATGCGTCCACGAGATTTTCTCCTTGATTCCTCCTATCCACCTTGTCATCCCATCATCCTGGGATGGGGAAATTCCCCTATGCCAGTGTGCTTAAAAATATTAGCACTGGTGCAGTCTAGGTGCTAACACAACCTTTATTACCTACAATGAAATATCAAGAAACAAGACAACAATATTAGAGCATCATGACAAATTAACATTCCATGCTAGTGATCAAGGAATCTAATAGTATTAAATTGATATTGGCACAAATTAGATATGGGAAAGGGGAAAACTTTTGTATTAATGAATAAAGAAGGTAAAGATACAACCAAATCCTTGATGTTTCCATCTTTTTCTTCCACAATAGACTTACAATACTCCTTACTCATAGCAATATCTTCAAACATAGACTCACTCAAAATTGACTCTAAACCAGATCTCAGTCCAACAACGTAAGGGTGCTTTCTCTATCCTCCTTTTACTCACTCCATGAATACTTCATTTATATGAAAATGACATGAGATTCACTGAGGAAATTGATAGGAGGTGATCCCAACAGGTGAGGAAGGCGAATTCCACCTCTCCCTAGCTAGTAGGAACCAACTCCACGGAGGATTTCACAAGGAAGCTTCTAGAATATTCTTTTTTCATGTTTTAGGTCCATTGATGCACTTGGATTAAGGTGAAAAACCATTGGTGCTTCTTCTTACAAGTTAAGAGCACCAACGGTGTGTATTGTCAATAGATAAAAATGAGCTCTATCATAACTGAGAAAATATGTCGGTCTCCCTAAGGATGGAAAAAAATCACCAAAGGAAACTCTGACCAGGATTTCTGAAGGGTCATCAAGCAATAGTGTATTTTTCATGTGCAACAAGATGTTTCACTACAAGGGAATGAACTTATAGGCACCAACATAAAACTTCTGCCAATTTTGATGCTGACACGAATCAAGGTCGCAGCAAGTGGGGAATTTATAGTTCGTGAAGCAACAAACCACAATCAACTAGTCCACTCCAAACAACAAGTTCAAATTTATAAAGAGGAGCTTTAGTGGTTAAACGAAGACAAGGAGGCCATAATCAACAAGAAGACAAAGGAATTCGAGGATAGGAAATGACAAGATAGGGAAGTCTCCTTGGACTACAAAGAGGTACCAAAAAATAGCTCAGAAATTTTTGCGAAAGCAAAAGTATTGCGACTAGGGAAATTGGCATTGATATGCGAAAGGAAAATAAGGAATTGAATGATAAAATGGTACCCAATACACGGCCAAAGAAGCTATAAGAATGTAAAAGCACATTATGAAATTCCACAACAAATATTGCAGAATTTGAGAAGGAAATACAAAGTATTGCATAGAAAATAACACAGTTTTGTTGTAGCCTGGTCTAAGACAAACTGTTGCACGTGCTAGACGTGCAGCTTAGAAAGGTGGAAGCACACTTGACAATAATAAGGGGATCAATCAAAATGATTCCCCCACTTTTGCAAGTAACAAAAGCGGAATATCTAAAAGAGTTGAAACAGCATGTCAAGAAGGCACATATAAAGCACCAATGGAGATCAACAGAGTTAGATGAACTTCAAGGTGTAGTAGAACAATTAGCGCTCAAGGATATGGAAGAAATCATGAAGACCAAAGAGGATCTCAAAAAAGTACAATAGATGAACGAAGAGAACACAACAGAGAAATAAGTAGAAGAGTGTGTAACAATCAGGGAAAAGGTCAGAGAAGTTGCCAACAAATTCAGAACAGAGTACGACGACTTCAAGGCAAAGTTGAGTGAACCATTCGCTTCCAGCTGAGGTGGCTTGATGATGAGCCACAAGTTTCTCTTGGAATATTGTTAGCATAGGGGTGGATTGCACAAAGTGTGGTACCACCACTAACAGGAAGGGCATAGACAAGGAAATAAGTTAACCATGAAGGACAAATATACCTAAAAAATAGGACATTTTGGTTTAGTTAGTTAGAAATTTGTCAAGTGGACCATTTTGTAAGGGCCTAGTGAGGCTATCAATAGAGTTAGAATTGTAAGTAAAAATAAGCTATCGATGGATCAATCAACTTGGGAGTAGTTTTGGTTTTGTGATCTATTATATGAAGTCTCTTCCTTATGAATTGAATATGATTGGTAATTTTGGATATTCTGCGTTGTCTAGTTCTGTGTACTACGACGTATTTTTTAGACTCTTTTGTGCATTATTGATGAAATATTTTTCCATCTATGATAGAAAAAAAGAAGTGACGAATGAATGATGATGAAACTACTATGTTTGTCTCTTTAAATGCTATGTCAATGATGTAAAGTATAAGAGTATTAGTTAGTGTGATCCATGTTTATATCTGTGTTGATTTGAATCTGAGTACAAGGGAGGTATGCTGGTAGCTCTGGTTGATCTAATTATGGGCCAATGTTATTGCAAATTGTGATCATAAAAATATCTACGAGTTACTAATATTCATGGATGATTTTAACGAACCATACTTATTTAAAAGTATATAAATGTTGGTGAATCTCACCAATTCTTAAAATTCCCAATATAAAATGTTTGGTGATATTTTTCAAAAAATATTTTAATTTCCAAGGATTTTATATCGTTTATATAATATTTTGGCGATTTTTGGGGTGAAAAATTTTTACCCCATCAAAATTGGGTGAAACAGGGCTTAAAAAAATGCAAAATGGCGAATATTTTTTTGGAGAAAAACATGGAAAAATAGCCCATGGGATAAATTTATCCCTAAAAGTATCCCTTGTACTATTTCATTACCTTTGATTTTTGGGTAATGTTGTGATAAAGTAGATGATAGTAGAAAGTCCTCTTCACACTACAGAAACTTGGTTCATGTGGCCCTCCCTCAGACATCATGGGTGAAACTGCACCTGCTCTATAAGTGTTGCTGGAAGGGTAAAACCTTTATGGGCCGGTGTTGAGAGTGTTTGTGTCGATGGTTGTTGACAACAGTGAGAGGTGAACCCCTTTTGAAAGAACTGTGTCAACAATGTTTAAAAACATATTTGAATATTCAAACAATGTTAAATTTTACCACTTAGCCTCAAATTCGAATTTCCTCTCCAACCTTTGAATATTTGAGAAACATTTCAAATGATAACTCAATTATATTAGATGGAGAATAGTCATGGATGTTTCGATAAGGTTTCTTATGAATTATCTTAAATCTTTGTAAAAGGATTTGTAGGGATAATTATTTTTTAATTATTAGTGAATGGTTGTAACCACGTGAGAGAAGAATGGATATGAATGTCTTAGTTGTTTATCAAACTCTTATAGATAATTGTGTATAAATAAGAGTTCCTTCTACATTCCAAAGGGAGGACTCTTGGATCATATTTCCATATTATGACAGAATAGAATAAAGTCTTTAGATATTTCTCTTCAAATATTTTATGATTATCTAGTTCTATATATAGTATGTTTTGATTTAGTATAAATAGTATGTTTTAATTTGGTTTATTTATGTTATACATTAGAAATACAATTTTTGTCTAATACAACAAGCCGTCATGATTGGATAACATAGTGTTGTTGGAAATATGGAAGATGGCATTATTGGCGTTGATGTCAATATATACACTATTTGTGACATTTGGTGAAAATGCTATATGCTCTGTTTGAGTGAACCATATCAATCTGAAGAACCCATAAAGAATGTGTATGAAAGGAACGGTTGTAGGAGGAGTTCATAATACTCCTATAGCTGTTGTATGACCTGATCATGGATTGAATATGAATCTATCACAGTGGATGGTGCAATAAATGCCCAACACACCTTTTATATGATGCAAAATCTGCTATAAAGAAGCTTGGAGAAAAGAGGGCTATGCAAGAGTCCTATTTATTTGGCTCACTCCTTTCAAGCAATACTTGACTCACATTTGGTTCAGACTAGCCGATGATGATTTCATAAGTTTTGTTTAATGCCCTTCTTCTTGAGAGCATTTCAATGCTTTATGTACAACTTTTAGTCATTAATAATCAATGTCTAAACATGCACATTATTTCATTACCAATGGAGTTGGAGCACAACATTTTCCATGACTTATCAATGATGTGAATAAAAGTCATAAAATGTGATATGCTATCAAGCACACTAAAAATCAAGTTGGAATAATAGAGGCATAAAGCTAACAGTTGGTATTGAAATATTTTTCCTCTCAAGTTGCAAATCTTAATCCTTTAGGAGAAATAAAATTAGTGATAGAAAGATTTCCTTCTAATTGGAAGAGACCATGGATTGAATTACAAAGAGTCGGTGTTGTGAAGGAAAAGAGTTGAGGAACAGTATTATGTCCATCATTGAAGCATGCTTGACTGGAAACATTGGAGAGAATATGAGTATCGAACATGGAATCTCCGCGCTGAATTTTGTATTATGCTACGTATTATCTATCCATTGAAACGTAAAAGAGCTATGTAGTATGAAAAGTTGTGCACACAGTGCAAAGTATCACAGTTTGAAGGAACACGATATCGTCTAATAGCAATGTGTAACCTCAATTCATCTAAGTCCCAAGATACAAACACCACCATTGTTGATTTTACAGAACACGGGCATGTAAACCCAAAGTAAAGAGCAATCCATATCTGGAGTATCTCTGGGTCAAGTTTATTGTTTAGAATGTTGAAAGCATAGAGTCACGTGGGTATTGAAAGAATCCTTAAAATATGCTGGTGAATTCTTACGAAAATCCACTAACAAAATTTTTTGGAGGAGACTCATTGGTCGTTTGATTGTAAAATCAACGGTGGAGATTGAGGTTCACAATGGGCTTTGTCCCACATTGGTTGTGCAAATGAAGTTTTAGGGGTTTATATACCCCATCGTTTCATACTCTATTCAACACGTAGAGAAAAGGTATGGTGGTGGCTCTGGGTGTTTGGAATCCATGAGAATATCATCAGCTTGGAGCCCAGGACGACCTATCGGGCCCCCTACCTTTTGGTACATGTGAAAAATTCCATCATTGATGAGGATAATGATGTGGAAGGGAGGTGTTACGAACAGGGCACACCGTGAAGCTGAAATGGATGAAGACATGGCTTCTTCGATGTGGACGATGACTAAAAATGATAATAACATGCCATCAATGAGGACAATGACATGGCTTTGATGAGAACAGTGTGAACGATGATATGGATTTGACGAGGATGATCATAAGCGCTAAGGTGGAAAGCATGACAATATCATAAGTTAGATGAGAGCCAAAATCTAAGGTTAAAATCATACTGTTGGGTGCTAAAGAGATGATAAAATAAATAATTAAAAAAGTAATAAAATTTGCATAAAAACATAGTACAAATTCTAAAGCTCTAGTGTTAATAACATGAATAAATCGGCTTTAATGTTATAATCGAAAATTGTTAGTAGAGTTTAACAATTAGAGAAAAAGCTAAATATAGTTATAACTAAAAACTTAGTTTAACTTTATTTTTCTTATGAAAAGGCACATCATTCAAGAAGGAGTACATGAGAAGACATATCATTCCATGAAGAGTTGTAGAAACAAAGTGTATAAATATGAAGACATGATTTGAATAATGTGTATCTCGATGGATTATTTTGTATCTTGGTAGTTATTCTATCCATGAATTTGAACCTATTGGTAATATTTGAACATATTGGAATCTATTGATAGGTTGAATCTTGTCAATGTGTAAGTTGAACCCAAGAGATAGAACAGTTACACTCACAAAATTGCTAATCAATCATGCAAAATTCACACCAAAGGAGACTGAAATTGGAGCATAACACTGATCTATATTCAATAAGTGTACAATAGCCAAACTTGTGAATTAATAGGCTGCTACAATATACAATTACATGAGAGAATTGAATTCATAAATATTCCATTCGAAATAGTCAAAAAGTGGGCTTACTAAATCTAGTCAAATCTCCCATAGGTGCATAAAGCAGTTTCCAAATCTATGAAGATGCTCATGAATTTGCTAAGTCAATTGGGAAAGCTAAAGAGGGATGGAAAGAAAACTCATACATGATTTTATTTGGAGAAAAGGAAGGAGGATGATGTGGGAAAAAAACAAGTCAACTACACCAAGTCTAGCTTTTCCTTTTGCTTTAAATCAGAATAAAACCAGGCAACTTTTCAGAAAAAGTAGATATGCACTTTGGAGGATCTAGAATAAATAAGACATGCTAAATTGGGTTTCTAGGATGTTTCCCAAGTGTTCCATGACCCATTTTTAGCATGTGTCGACTTCTAGGACTTGTAGAAGGAAACTAGCATAGAATGGAGTCTAGGAAACTAGGTAATAAGACAAAAATAATTAAAATTAATTTCTAAGGTAGGTAACTATGGGTTGGTTATTATAACACCCCCCATTAAGCCTAAATTTAAGAGTAAATATCATAAAAATATAGGGCCTAGCAACAAGGCTTAGTCACCCTTTACATACTACTTGTCCATACAACCAAGGAAAGAGGCAAAAACCCAGAGGGAAAATCCTCCCTTAAACATGGACAAGAAAAACAAAATTTTGGAAATCTTGTCATCAATCACGCTTCACAGCATGATCAACAATCCACAGTAGTGATTTGAGATCGTTGAAGGTCTTATCACAAAAAACTTTGGTGAATATGTTTGCTACTTGTTCTGAAGATGCACAGAAGAGTAGATCAATGGTGCCATCATGCACAAGCTGTCTGATGTAATGCATATGGATCTCAATGTGCTTGGTTTGTTGTGTCTGAACTGGATAATTGTAGGTTTGAATGGTGCTCTGATTATCACAGTAGATAATAGTTGAAAACTCTAATTTGAAACCACATTCTCCAAGTATCCCCTGCAACCACAAACATTGAGTTGCTGCATTTACAACTCCTCTATACTCTGCTTCTGTAGATGAGAGTGCTATGGCACTTTGATTCTTGCTTGGCCAGCTGATTGTTCCTTCTACAAGCATGAAAACATATCCTGATGTAGACTTTCAATCTGTGTTGTCACCTATCCAATCCCTGTCAGTAAACCCAATCAAATCAAGATCATATTTTTCTTTGTAGAAGATCCCATGAGTTCTTGTTCCTTGAATAAAGTTTATGATCCTTTTCACTATTCTCCAATGGATCTCTTGATTCTGATCCATGTATCTTGAAGCCACACTAAATATTTCTTCAAGCCTAACTATTGAAAGGAATGGAGTCTTTCTTGGCTTGCAATATGTCATGTTGAACTAGTTCAGCAAATCCACAGAATACTTGGACTGATGTACTTTGATTCCATGTTGGTATTGAGCACTTTTGAGACCCAATAATTGGCTCAATAATCCCAAATATGTTATAGAAAATGCATGGTTCATTTCATCCTTTCAAGAGGAAATCTATTTCTTTGAACTTCCTATAATTAGAAGGTCATCCACATACCAGACAATAATCATAAAGGAACCATGAATCATCTTCAAATATACATTAGGATCAGACTTACATTGAACAAAACTCAATGATAGAAAAAAGCCATCAATCTTGGCATACCAAGCCCTGGGGGCTTGCTTGAGCCCATGCAATGATTTATTTAACCTACACACTAAATATGGATTAGAAACAAACCATTCAGGTTGCTGCATGTAAATCTCTTCAGTGATATCTCCATTTAGGAAAGCACGCTTCACATCCATGTGATGTACCTCCCACTGCTTCGAAGTTGCAATGGCTAAAGCTAGCCTTATGGAGTCCATCTTTGCCACTGGTGTAAAAGTTTCACTGTAGTCAATACCATGTACTTGTGAGTATCCATTGTCTACCAATATTTCCTTATATTTCAAAGGTGAACCATCAGCAGAAAACTTAGTCTCGAAAACCCACTTACATTGAACTAGCTTCCTCCTTGGGGGAAGATCAACCAGTTCCCAAGTGTTGTTATTCTGGAGCGAGATGCATTCTTCTTTCATGGTTGTTTTCCATATTGGATAATTTTCTGCATCTTAATATGTCTATGGATCTGATTCAACCATCAGATAGCAATTCTCATCAAATAGAGGATCTTTCACACAAAGGGCACTCTCAAATTGAGATCTAGCCCTCCTACTGTCACTAGGATTTCCAGCAAGTTTCCTAGTTGCATGAATGGTCTTTGCTGTGCATTTTGGTCTTGTAGGAATTTTAGGATATTCAATCAATTCATAATTATCAGAAATATCAGAATCAGAAAAATCATTAGTCTCTCCACTTGCAATCATTGGATCTAGTGGTGAAGAAGACTCTCCAACTTCAATTGCTACTAAAGGCTCTTCTTGGAACTGAACACTTCTTTGAATGAAAGATTTGTTAGTGATAAATTTGATCAGATTGTACCCTTTTGAATATTCAGAGTACACAAAAATTAGTCACTTTTGGCTTTGGGGATACAAAGCCTTCCTCTTTTCAGTTGGAATTCTAGCCCAAGCCTTTGAGCCAAAAATCCTGAAATGGGTCACATCTGGCTTGTGCCCACTCTAAGACTAAAAAAGAGTCATACCATAAATATTATTATAAGGAACCCATATTATATATGTAGGATGTACATTTTATATCCTTTGACCAAAACTTTGGTGGAAAATTCTTAGCCTCCATCATGCAGATTGCCATCTCCTTCAGTGATCTGTTCTTTCTCTCAGCAACACCATTTTGCTATGGTGTGTAAGGGATTGAATGTTGCATCTGAATACCTACATCTTTACAACACTGAATGAACTTATACTTGACATACTCACCACCATTTTCAGATCTGAGGATATTGAGTTTTCTCCTAGACTGGTTTTCAACCAAGGCTCTAAACACTTTGAAGAGGTCAAAAAATTCAGACTTATGCTTTAGGAATTAAACCCAACAATACCTGGAAAATTCATCTATGAAGGTCAGTGCATATTTGGCTTGAATCATGGACATATGTGGAAATGGACCAGAAACATCACTGTGGATCAGATCAAGAGGTGCAGAGGTTCTCTCATGACTAGATTTCTCATACTTGTACTCTGGGTGTTTTCATAGGATACAACCTTGACAGACTCCCTTAGAAAACTTGATCTTTGGTAACCCTATGACCATATCTTTTTCACTCAAATCAGAAATATACTTGTAATTAATATGGCCAAATATCTCATGGAAAATCTTGCTTGCTTCATTAGCATGAATCAGAAGAGTAGAGGGGTTTAAGTAGGGTAGAAAATGGGAAAACTTGTATACCTTCGAAGTGTAATCTACAACCCATTATTCTATGACTTTACCATTCGAAATCTTAGAGATTTCAACATCATCAAGGGAGAATCTGACCTTCTTTGGAGACCCAGTATGAGTCATCTGATACACTGATAAGAGATTAGAGGAAAGACCTAGAACATACAACACATTATTGAACTTACCATGGTCAAGACCAATCCTTCCCTTTCCCAAACTGTCAGTGAGAGATTCATCTCCCAAAACTATTGGTGGACCTTTCAACATGTCAAGAGAGGATAATTTATATTTTGTTGAAACCATATGTCTAGAAGATCCAGAGTCTATGATGAAGGTAGGTGAGCTTTATGTTCCAGCAACCAAGGCATGTACTCTCTCTCTGTCCTTTGAATTTGATCCTCCTTCCCTCTTCTTTGAGCAATCAGGAAGGGATATTTTATTCTTCTCAATGAGTTGGGTCAACATGTCAATTTGCTTCATCATACAAGAGCTCTCAGGATTATAGCCCTTACTGCAGTATGTGCACTTTCTCATTTCTCCTTTGTTTTTCTTCTTCTGGGAGTTCTTCTTGGAATCTTGGGGCTCCTCTTGAGACTTTTTCTTGTCTCTCTTTTGCTCAAGTGAATTTTTAGATTTTTTCTTGCTTTTTGAATCGACCTTTGAATATATAGCAACAAAATCTTGGTCTTTGGAAGGATTGATGGTTCCCATCATCACCAACTTATCTTGCTCTTGTGTGAGGGATTCCATGAAGTCTGTAAGCTTAGGAATATTCTAGGCTTGAGCTGTCAAATTGGAGGCATGAAAGGTCAAAAAAAACACTGAATAGTCACAACCAAGCTTAGAGAGTATGGACAAAACTATTTTCTCTTCCTTCTTTTCGATCCCACACTATTTCAACTGCAAAACAAGGGCCTTAAACATGGAAATGTAGAGTTGAATGATTTGAGGCTACTTGGACTCAAGGAGATCAGCTCATTCTTGATTTGATGTCCTCTCATCTCATATTTATTTCCAAAAAGTTTTTATAGATTCTCCCATACTTCATTAGGTGATGTCAATCAATCAAGATGGAAGAGGAGGTCTCTTGACATGCTCATACACAAAAGACCATAGGCCTCATCCATCCTGTTGTGCCATTTAATTTTCTCTGCAACTGCATTGGGCTCTACCTTAGTTTCCATAGTTATCCTATAGAGAAATTTCTCTCTCAACAATATCTCCATCTCATATTTCCACTAAAACAAATTGAATGGAGTCAAGATGATCTTCTGAGATTGGTCCATAGCTCAAAAACTGTGCCCTCTAGTCAGAAGAATGTGCTCCCAGTTAATATGTTGAAACTACAATATAAATAAGGTGATAAATTGATCTACAAAAGCTATGATACCATGTGGAAATTGAACCCAAGAGATAGAACAATTACATTCACAAAATTGCTAATCAATCATGCAAAATTCACACCAAAGGAGACTAAAATTGGAGCATAACACTGATATGTATTCAATAAGTGTAAAATATCCAACCTTGTGAAGTAATAGGCTGCTGAAATATATAATTACATGAGACAATCGAATGCATAAAGATGCCATTTGAAATAGTCAAAAAGCAGGCTTACTAAATTTAGTCAAATCCCCCATAGTTGCATAAAGCAGTTTCCAAATATATGAAGATGCTCATGAATTTGCTATTTCAAGTGGGAAATATAAAAAGGGATGGAAAGAAATCTCATACATGATTTCATTTGGAGAAAAGGAAGGAGGATGATGTGGGAAAAAAACAAGTCAACTACACCTACTCTAGATTTTCCTTTTGCCTTAAATTAGAATAAAACAAGGCGGCTTTTCAAAAAAAGCAAATATGCGCTTTGGAGGATCTTGAATAAATAAAAGATGTTAAATTTGGTTTCCAGGATGTTTCCCAAGCTCTCCATGACTTAGTTTTATCATGTGTTGACTTCTAGGACTTGTAGAAGGAAACTAGCATAGAATGGAATCTAGGAAACTAGGTAATCAAACAAAAATAATTAAAATTAATGTCTAAGGTAGGTAACTATGGGTTGATGATTCTAACAGTCAGAGGATTGTATTCCTCATTACATGTTGATCCATGTATACAAGTTGGGTCTTGTAAGAGAACTAGGTTTCTCCATCTAGCTGGGGCTAGATAATTATTTGTAAAACATAATTATCTTTTGATAATTTTATGTTTAATATCTCATGTATATATATATATATATATATTTATGATTGGAAAATGTTATGACTATTTAAATGTCATTTGTGCTTTGGAAAAGATTTTTTTAATAGACACTGATTCCCCCCCCCCCCCCCCTTCTTAGTGTCTAAGATCTGTTTCTATAATTGGTATCAGAGCAGGCTGTCTTTGAACAACTCACTGCTGGAAGGATGATCCTAAGGGAAAAACAGGTCCATTTTTATAAAAAAAATTCCAAGCACTATAATTAAAAATAAGTTCCAGAATCAACATTTTAAAAGATGTGTGGAAGTTTGAAAACATTTCTTTAACCAAGTCTAGATGTTCAAGTTCACTTATTTGATGGAGTTGATTATGTCGATTGGAGAGAAGCTTTGAAGAATCAATTGAAGTACAAAGGAGCACATGTGTAGGATGTTGTAGCAAGCAAGAAGTGGTATTTGAAGAACAAAACCAGAATGTCAAAAGATGATCAGAGACTCAATTCTATTGCTTTTCAAACCATCAAGAAAGACTTATCAAACGATGTCAAGATAAAGATTGGTTTCTGCACTGTTGGCATAAATATATGGATCAAGTTAGAAGAAACATATCAAGCAAAAGATCAAAGACCAGAACAAGATAGTAATAAAAAATTCAATGAAGAGATAAATGGTACTTCAATCTGTAGCACTTATATTAGTGAAAACTCTCATGATGAAGGAGATGACCTTAGAGAAAACACTGGATTAGAACTTCATGAACAATCAGATTGCAGCAGTCATGATGATATAGACATATTTAAAGAAAAGTGGGAAAACTTATCAATCCTTACAAATCAGGCTACAATTACTAAACATGAGGACTTGAAGAACTTGAAGGAATATTTATTTACTACAATTGAAGATTCAAATAAGAAATTAAGTTTTTGTCCAAAATGTTTTTTTGATAACATAGAAAATAAGTTTATGGTCACTCTAACTCATATTGAAACTGTTTTCAAGATCAGTGAGTTACTTCAAGGATTGTGGACAGAATCCAAAAATTCCAGAAGAACATGCAAGAGTCTAATAGATACAAAAAATGACTTGAATATCCTAAAGGATAAGTTCTGTGCATTAACACAGAAACATGAGGCTGTTGAGATGATATTGAATGAGCAAAAGATCCATATAGATGACAAGGAAAAATAATTGAAGAACACTTTCTCTAGTTTTAATTTACAATTGGAAAAAAAAATTAATGAAATAAAAGAGGTAAAGTCTGAAGTCTTTAACCTTAGAAGACAAATTGAAGCTAATGAAAGAATGCTTCCCGACCAAGGGAACCAAATGAAAGGAATGGAGCCTATAAAGAGCTATAATTTACTGGATTGGGAGAAGAACCTACAAGAAAGGAAATAAAGGCTTATAGAAGGACAAAAGTCACTAAATAAAAAAGAAGAGTATTTGAATATCTCGATGAAATAGATTGAGAAGGATATACAGGATGAAAAGAAGAAGATTGAAAAAGATCATGCAACCTTAAAGGAGAAAGAGTTTAGGTATCAAAGGATGGTTTCCTTAGTATCTAGAAAAGAGGATGCTACTAAAGAAAAATTTATTATTAACAAAGAAGAGGAAGAATCTACATGTCTCACAGGAAGTGAGATAAAGAAAAGTTATAGTAGTACATTCACAAAAGCTGGAGAAAGGAAAGCAATGGATTATCTTCAATCCAAATATACTTCTCCATACAAGGGAAATGAGAAGAGCAATCTATATAATATCTCAACCATTATAGATGAAATTTGGAGTAGGAAAAGACTAGTCCATGTCAAAACTGGTCTTGGATACAAAAAGGATAAAGAATTTGAGATTGAGACTCCCATGTCCAAGTTTGAGAAAGGTTCTTCCTCTTCAGAAAAATAGAGTGCAATTACAAATTAGATACCAGATCATAACTCTACCATGAGAAGGAATTATGGAAAACAAAGGATAAAACATGAAGCAAATAAAAAAGAAAGCTTCGCATATCACAACATCTTCAATGGCTACTGATCTACTTGTCACAAGCATGAACATAGAGCATTGGAGTGTAAAGCTCATGAAAATGAAATTCAGAAGAAATCCATTGAGATAATGAAATGTTGGAGATGTAATTTTTTTGGGCACACATTAAAATTATGCCATACTATAAGGTGCTATAAATGTGATCAATTTGGTCATAAAGCTAAAGTGTGTAGGAATACAAGAAGTCAACCCAAGAATGAAAATGATGCTTCTAAGAAATCAATAAAAAATAGTAAGGACTCAGAGATGAAAAGAAATCCAAACATTGTTATACCCAAATTTTTTCACCACCATGTGATAAGACCTTTGACTTACATATTTTCCCTTAATCCCAGCACTTGGAGTGGAAACCCATGTTGTTTGTCAATCTTACATAAAAATACTCAGCACCGTGCTTTCCCCATTAACCATGAGCAGTACCTTGCTCGCACCTCCTGTATATTGTTTTCCATAAGCGGTGCCACCACCTATGGCCTTTGGTCCATAAGCGTTTCTAACCTAAACCCCTCTGTCATAAGAGGAGAAAAGCGGCACCCTGGGTAAAATGGGAAAAACAGAAGTTTCTTGAGGCTTCTAGATCATCAGCCTTGTGTCCTCCCTTATTCCTATCATTGTGGGTTAGTTGAGCTCAAGATCCCCCATCATAGGATCTTAGAGGCCACCTCATCCACAAATCTCTCAACCATTCCTATCCATTGAGCCTTATAAATACAAGCTCATGTCCATGGTTGAGGGGGAGAACTATAGAGGTATTGTTATGATGTTGTATTGACCATTTGGACCAAGCCATTTGAGAGCATACTAAGTAAAGTTGGAGCTTATGGGGATGAATTATTGGTTTCATGGAGATGCATGTCGACACTAAGGCTTAATTGGTTGTAAACTTCTCCATTCATCTTAATGCAAAGATGATTTCTGTCCCACATTACTGTTGTTTTGATTTTGCATGTAAATGTTGTTGGATTCCTTAGTCACTCACATGGATAAGTAGATGATGTTCTGGTAGCTTTGATGTGTTTGTGTGTTTGATCTGGTTGCAGGTACATAGGTTCACTATTGAAGCAGCATTCTAGGTGTCTATGACATGTAGGGAGGGTCTTCATCCTTTGTCGTTCACTCATTTGTTTTAGATCTAAACCATTAAGACCAGAGGAACAACTTCTGTCCACAGAAGGTGAAACATTCCTGCTTACAAATCTAGTGACTCCACTAGGGAATAGATATATGTATCAATTGATCTGATCTTCCTTAGTTCTTGAGCTCTTGTCCGAATCCAGACTCCGTCTCCAACTCTCTCCAGTTAGATATGCTATCTGACTCAGTGAATTTTCGTTTGAAACTTCTAGATCTGTCTAGATATGAATTATCTCAACCTTTTATGTTGTTTTTTATTCTCAATCTATTAATATTTACCTTGATTTGATATTTTTCTAACTTGATCTATCGTTCTCCTTCGTGTTTTGTATTTATACAAGGAACCACTCTTATGCAGTGGGTGAGAAGTGGTGCCACCACCTGAGTCCTATTGGAGAGAAGCGGTGCTGGTCCAGAACCATTCTGTCAAGACCCATGTAGCACGGCGCCAGGTAGGCCTTATTCCAAGACCATTTTTTCTCATTTTTTGCAAAAAAATTGAGTTTATTTGCTTTTAGCCCTGCACTGTCAGGCTTGCATGTTAGAATCTGATGCTTGTGGTTTGAAATTTTGTGGTTAAAAATTGGTTTGATTAGAAAATTGAAAAGCTAGATTAGGCTTATTGATTGTTCATTCACTTCTATGCTTGTTGGTTGTAATTGTGAAAGGACTTCTCATTTTTGAAAATCTTAGGGTGTTAGTAGGATCTCTTTGCATCACTGTTATATAGACTGAAAGAAAAACATTTGATTAGCATCTTAGTTTCATTTCTTGTTTTCATAGAGAACTTCTTTTTCCTCCTTTAAAAAAGAATTTTTTTTACTGAGATTAGGTTATCATCATTGAGCATTAGACATTGGATCTCTGATTGGCCTTACAAGCTTTCATGCTCTTTATGTTCTTTTGTCTCTCATGCATTTAATACTATCTCATCAAAAAAAATATGGTAGTTTTAAGTTAGATTTGTCTATGTTTTAAGAAAAATTGAAAAATAGAGTGCATATGCATGTAGTGTGCTTCTTGTTTTTCTTTTAGGAAAAGAGATTCTTCCCCTTCTTATTGCTTTCAGAAAAGAGAAATCAGTTTAGAAAGTGCTTCTTGTCTTTGAATTTGTGTTCAATATTGTTGTTTGGAAATATTTTTGGTTTTGAAACAAAAGAAAATATTCTCTTTCTCTCCTATAGGTAGGCATACCGAACGGTAAAGTGAAATATTTGCATATGCATATTGCATGGTTTTACTTTTTTTGTCAAAACACCATGCATTCACCTAACTGTCCACTTTAAAATTAACGGTAGTTATAGGTTAAAATTTACAACAATTGGAGTGATAAGTTAGAGATGTGTTCGGGCGTTGTTAAACGTAAGAGTTGTCGTTATTTGTTTGCATTACATCTCAGGACTCATGTAGTTCTTCCACGTACCGTTAGTATATCAAACGGCCTTTCACATACCCTTGAGGTATATAGAAAGGTACTTCATGTACTCGATTGTATATCAGAAGGCCCCTTGTGTATGTTTATGCATTAGATAGCACTACTACCGATTCGAGCTCCCACGTACCTTGAGTATATCGAGAGACCCCACTAGGATACCTTATCCATCTAAGAAAATCCCTTTGGCCACCTTTCTTGGATCCATACACCGAAAACAACATTCAGGGAGATTACTATGCACGTACCCTAGAGGTATATCATAAGTGGCACCTTCTTGATAATCCTGATGAGAGACCTAACTATCTAAACTCCTACTGTCATTTTAAGTTTGCTTGTTTGACCTATAGCTTGAGTAGGGAAACTTTTTGGTGTGTTTTTTAATTTTTCAGACCCTAGGTTAGATAGGAACTGTACAAACTAGCTGAGCTAAGATAGCCCAGAAGAGTACAGGGCTTTCCACCCGATTTTATTCTTGGTTCAGGAGAAAATCCAATGAAATCTATCGACCAAGGAGATGCTACCACCTACCAAGTGGGAGATAATGTGGTTACATAAAGTGGAGGACCATATTCTTCACACTTGCTTCCCTTGGTCCAACAACCTTCTTGAGGAAATACCTCATTCCATTCTCCCATAGAAGGTCATGTTGATGATACTACCTGTTCGGATTATGGTCCCAATGCTCCATTTTGGAATACCTCTATAGGACAGACCATTGCCTCATTTTGCACCCATTTAAACCTTTCTAAAGAAGTTTCTCCAGATGAAGAAGAACATAGACAATACCACGCAGCCACTATCCGTGCATAGGAGATGGAAAGAAAAATAGATGACATATTGGGCACACCACCATCACATTCCACAGTTGTTCCTGTGGGATACCGTTCACTGGTCGATTATATGAGACCCATTGAACTGATTATAGATTGCACAGTAACACCACACAACCCAAGTCAAACTACCAACCCCCCCACCTCCCATATTATGTTTATTCCCAATCCTCCCATGTCTTCCACACCTACAGCCCAACCTTCAATTCTGGTTTCGTCATTACCTTCTAGTGCCGGGGGGAAACCCCCAACACGACCTACGTTATCTGGCACCGAAATTGTACCTAGTCAAGGGTAGATATCTAATATAGAACAATCTATAGTTTATGTCCCTCCCACCCATACTATTGTGGTTAATCCCCCATTCAGTTCAGGTTAGCCCTTGGGGACACAACCTGTAACCATTCAATCTTTTGGACGTTATGGTTATCAAATACCTGTAGGAAATATTAATTATCCATCTAAACCTACAGTAATGCCTTATGCCGAAATTACATACCCTAGCAATACATTTACACCATGGGGCAGCCTAACTGGTCTTACATGCCAGCTATGGGGGGGATACCTATACATACTACAGGAGGTGTCATAGGACTGGCTCATGGAGGCCCTCCCCGTGGTGGGCCTAATGGTCCTAGAAGACCTGGTGGTTTTCCTCCTTATGGTCCTAATGGTCCTGGTGGTCCTGGGGGATTTGGTGGCTTTCCCCTTAATGGCCCTTGAGGGTCTAGTGGCCTTCCTCCTAGTGGTTCCAAAGGCTCTGGACTTTTACCTCCTAGTGGGCCTGGAGGGTCTGGTGGTCCGCCTCCTAGTGGTCCCAATGGTCCTGGTGGTCCCAGAGGCCCTGGTGGTCCTAATGGTCTTGATCCCTCTTACCACCTAAGTTGTACTTAGTGGTTTTTTATCAAGTGAGCCTGGTGAACCAGACAGGGTTAACTTGTTCGGACTTCAAAAAGACCTTTGGAAGTACTTCTGGGAAGTGCTTGTTGTATCATATCACATGTTCATACCCCATGGGGGAATTGTAATAAATGTTCTAGCATGATAGTATCTATAAAAGACTCGGTCTCTTAGACTTCATTTGTCAATCTGATCAGCCCAGGGTGTTTTTTCCCTTGGTTATTATTGGTTGTTGAATAAACGACTGATAATTTTTGAGTTTTTCACTCCATACCTCCAAAGTTGGGGTGGTCGGCTTGGCATTCGGGCCTATTGAGGTTATTAGAGTCTATGTGTCAATGTATAAACATTCTAGACATATTTTTTGAGTCATATGAACATGTCTAAGTCCCCCTAGGTGTTTTTCAATTTTTCAATTTTTTAGTTTTTTCAATGTTTTTTATTAAAATTTAATTTTTCCAAAACTTAGGCTATTTTTTAATATTTTAATTGGAAAAATTGATTTTGTAATAAAAGTGGGCCAAATGATCGGTTTCATTCATGTAGGTGCTCATTTTCAAGCTAAGAGCACCATGTAAACCCATGGACCCACTTTTTCCTAAGTTTTGAGTGATCTTCCATCACTCAGGTCAGAAAGCCCCAAAAATCAATTATTGATTATTTTAATTAATAAATTGATGAATAATGAAGCAAATCCAAAATCAATAAATTAGTGGATTCTCAACCGATTTGACTGAAATCAATCAGATCTAGAGCAGATTGACTGGATCTGACAAATCCTTGACTAAAGGAGGGGATCAAATCAGATCCAGAGCTGATCTACAGTGGTCTTCATGGGGAATTATGCCCTCTCTCTCTCCTCCACACGTGTGGACTCTCCTGGATGCTCTGTGGGCCGATGTGTCAATGTATGGGTTGATGTGTCAGCTCAATCAGGCCCTCGGTTGACAAGTAGGCTCATTACAACTTCATTTCTACATTGATGAACTCTCCATCAGTTGATTTCACTTGATTCCATGAGGAATTGCGCCCACCTGGTCTTGATGGCCTGTAATTTGTATATATCCAGGCACAACCTCCTCTTCCAAGCTAGTGAGAACTGGGATTGAGGTGCTGCTGCTATTGTAACTCTGTAATTCTTCATTTGAAATAAAGAAAATATTTGGAGGCAATACGGTGTGGTTCCATTGCATGTGTGGATGATTATTGCCATTGTTTTACTGAGGTAACATGTATCTGTGGTCATTTTTTGCTAATTTCTTGTAGATCTGTGGTTAAGATTGGTAATTAGCTTATTACAATCTTGATAGGAAAGGTGTTTTTCAATAAGTTTATTTACTGTCACTCTCCTTGGATGCATGTTTATAGATCTATATTTAGCATGTCCTATAAGCTTATATGCATGTTATCTTGAATCTCTTTGTATGTACTAATCGGATCTCACAAGTTTCTTGGCAAGTTCTTTGATTTCAGCTGAGTTGCAGGTTCATAATTTGGAGAGGATGCTGATCTAGTTCACTTCTTCATTCTCCTCAAAACATTTCAAAGGCATATCCCTCAACATTCCACCTGAAAGCTCTACTGCGGATCTTCAAGGAAACCAGCACTTTTCTCCTCTTCTTCCTCCCTCAAAATCAACACTTTACCCGGTTACTTGGTTCAGTTCGTAGCTGTGATTTCATTTGGATCTGTTTCATCAAAGTAAAATATACATATATCTGATATTTCATAGCTCATAACCTAGATATTGCACTTAAAAAGGTTTAATAAGCATTCTAGATCTAGCTGTAGGGAAATCGTCTTTTTTGCATGAAAATTTAAAGTAAACTGGTAGATCGCATGCATTAGATTTCCTTTTGCTGTTATAAAACTCAATATTCTGAAATATCAGTGCATTTTTGTTGGCTGCACAAACAGCAAGCCAAGATCCCAAGGAAATCTTGCTTTCTTTGGTTCCTTTTCTGCCTGTTTAGCTAGTTTTAACTTCATTTTTTGCGAGATAAGGTAGGCTGATCCAAAGGTACTCTTAAAGTGATTTTGGGAATTTTTTATTCTAATATTATTGATTTATTTTATCAGGCCTAACAGAAGGGAAAGGAATCTTCTGTCCGAAGTGGCCTCAGGAGCGCTCAAAACCCCCTAGGGGTCTCCTTTTTCACTAAAAACTCAAGACTTTTCCAAAGTTGTAAAATCTTGGTTTCATCCTATATAAGGACCAAGAATTTTCTATTAATTTCATTTCACTGATTCTGTAACCAATAATAAATAAAATTATCTTTGGAATAGGCTCTTTCGAGCCCATTCCCCATCCCCCCTGGGGGGGTTTGTGTCGGTGCATTTTTCATCGATTTTGGTTTATTTGTTTTTTACTAGAATTGATATAATTTGCAGGGTAGTATATTTGATTTTGTTATTAATTCCATACTCCATATATTACATTTCTGTTAGAATAATCAACCCATAGTATTTACCCACTTAGACATTATTTCATTTATTTTGTCTTATTTGCCTAGTCCATGAGTCCCACCATGTGCAAGTTGCTAATTTCCTATCCATAGAGGTCGAAATTGCCATTATTGACTCATGGATCACTTGGGAAAGCCTTGGGAATCAAATCTACTTTATTCTTGGCCTCCTAGGCGCCCTTCTACTTTTTCTGCTTTATTGCCTATTTTTTCAGTGTTTTAAGGCACATAGGAAAGCAAGACTAGGTGAGGTGAATCAGCTTTGTTGCCTCTTCCTCCTCCACTCTTTCCTCCATGGAAAAGCATGTATGAGCTTCCATTTGAGCACTCTTTAGCTTTCCCATGCGCCCTTGCTAATTCGTGGGGTCCTTGATAGATTTGGGATCAGCTTTTTACACCTATGGGGGATTTGCCTATTTTGGGTAAGCCTGCTTTATGCTAGATTTGGATGCTTCCTTATGCATTCAAATTGATCATGTATTCTATATATTCAGCAGCCTATGTTATTACAGGTTTGTCTATTGTACACTCAGTTAATATAATTTTGTGTTACAGCTCCATATTCAGTCTCCATTGTTGATAATTTTGCATGATCAATTGTTAATTGTTGTGGGTGAAATTAATCTACTACAGGCCTGAATTTCTACATGGTATCAAAGACATTGTAGGTTGTTACTCTCCTCCAAAAAATTTTTTGCAGGTTCGACATCAAGACTGGGAGCCTTCTACTGACAGCCGGGACAGATTTTCTAAAGCTATCGATTCACAGAAAACTATCCTCACTCCCTTCAAGCAGAGATGGAGATCTTGTTGAGAGTGAAAACTTTCTGAACTCTTTGGAAAGACAGATGAGATGAGGGGACACCAAATCAAAAATGAATTGATTTCCCTGAGTCCCAGTAATTTTGAATCCTTGCAGCTATATTTCTCCAAGTTCAAAGCACTAGTTTTGCAGCTGAAACAGTGTGGTATTGAAAAGAAAGATGAACAGCTCGTATTGTCCATCCTCTCGAAGCTAGGGCCTGACTACTCAGTCTTTGTTTCGAACTTCTATGCCACAAAACTCACAGCTCGAACCTGGAAGATGCCCAGA
>LPNX010467319.1:443793-511592 GCA_001517045.1 Pseudotsuga menziesii | reverse complement strand
TAGGCCTAAATGCCAAGCCTACCACCCCAACTTTGGAGGTATGGAGTGAAAAACTCAGAAATTATCAGTCGTTTGTTCAACAACCAATAATAACCAAGGTAAAAAACACCCTGGGCTGATCGGATTGACAAATAAAGTCTAAGAGACCGAGTCTTTCACAGACACTATCATGCTAGAACATTTGTTACAATTCCCTCATGGGGTATGAACATGTGATATAGTACAACAAGCACTTCCCAGAAGTACTTCCAAAGGTCTTTTTGAAGTCCGAACAAGTTAGCCCTGCCCGGTTCACTGGGCTCACTTGATAAAAACCACTAAGTACAACTTAGGTGGTAACATTCTGGCTCCAACTGTGGGACGTGTGCTCTATTTGGTCTTTAAGGAAAGGAGAGGATACGAGAACACCAGAATCTCTGGTTTATATACCTTGCAAAAACATCTCAACTTGACAAGAAAAACCTCAGTAGCACAAGTTTTATGAAAAACCAAATGAACCATTAAGCTGATTTATTTAGACAAAATAGGTGTAACTGACTAAAAGAAGCAAAGTTTTATTATAGCTAAAAATAGAAATGCAGAAAGTAAACGCTCTCTTTCAAAGAGCTTATTTTCCTACTCTAAGCATGATATAAAAAGGGTTAAGTGTAATCAGAAATCCAATGTAACCACCTAAGCATTTTATTGACATAATTTTTTTTTCCTTCTTTTTGGTTACCAGCCAAAGTAAGGATACTTTATTCAGAAAATGCAAACCTACGTGATGATCCAGAAGGGGCGGGATGGATGGGAAATCATAGGCATGAATAATGTAGTCAAACTTCCTCCCAAACTGGTAAGTGCTTGCGCAGGCTGCTTCTATCCAAGACTGGATAGGGTTGATGTACAAATTGGAATGATGAGGCAGATTGACTACACCATCATACTGATCATCAAGGCTTACCGGATGATAATTCATTGTATAAGCCCCAAGCAGCTCCAAGTCATGAGAAAACTCTATATGTGAAGATGATAGTTGAGATTGATATTCTAATAACTGCATCACATCCATCTTTTCACAAAACTGCTTCTCCATATCTTCATTACTGATACCCTTGTGCAGCTCTGCATGATATGACTCTGAATGATCATATAAGAGTTTTGAATGCTGCTTTTCCATACTATGATTTTTCAAGGTCTCCATATTCATGCTTCCCTCTATGGAATTATAGTAGATTGGACTTCCACAAATCTCTAAATAGACACTCCCCTCGCTGGGTATAGCATAGATAGGATTCTTAAAAAGATATCCACAAAAATCCCAATAGTCATCACCATCCTCTATGTTAAATGTGATGGATTCCCCAATGCTGATATCAGGTTCAGATATTGAGTTCTCTTTGTCTTCATTACTGATATTGATATATGTATCAGACTGATAATGTGCATAAACTGCATGCTCCTTTTTCATATCAAAGTTTCCCAAGGCCACATGGTCCATGCTCTCTTCTTTAGATATGTCATAGATAGAAAAATCAACAAAACCATCAAAAGTTTCTGGTTCATTATTTTCCTCTTTATTCATGTCATAGACTGGATTTTCCATGAATGTCCAAGACTCCTCATCAACATCTTTGTCGGGGATAAGGGATTCTTCGTCACTTGTATCATGCTCCAAGCTATACTTGTCGTCATTTTCATACTCATCTTCTTCAGAGAAAAGGTCACAAGGTAGTAGACCTTCCAGACTGTCATCATTATAAGGAGAACACATAGGAGTCCCATCATGTATATTACAGTTTTCATCATAAGTTTCACTATAAGATTCTGCAATGGTTTCATCCTCAGGCTTGTACTGTTTGGATGGTGACAAAGGGTAGGCCTGGACTACCATGTATATATGATTAGGCTCGCTTGAATTTGTTTCCTAATTACTAACCTTGGGGAGTCCATGTTCCATGAAATGATTCGCAACATAACAAGTGCTTTCTGGGTGGAATTGATGACAAGGTCTACACCATGGAATTACTTCATCTACCAGGTTAGTTGAGTCTAACTGGTTTGGAATCCTAGGCTCTTGCTGAGGAAACTTCTTTTGATACACTTGATTCTGTTTTGGCTGAAAATTCCTAGGTCCATTATTTCTTTCTAGTGTGGTTATTCTGTTCTGGATTTTATTCATTTGCACAGATTGGTTTGTCATGAATTGGTCCTGACTAGTCATCACTTTTTCAAACATGCTAGCTATATTTTCCATGGGGTATTTAGAGGTTCCCTTTTCTTTTGATTCAAAGGATTTTCCCTTTTCTTCGTTGTATGAAGTGTTTCCCCTAGTGTAACCCAGAATGTTGGACTTGCCCAAAGATTGCATATTCCTTTCTATTTTCTCGGCCAGATCTTGAGCATTTTTTAGATCAACCGGATCTTTATCCCTTAATTGGTACCTCAAATCACCAGTGAAAGCTTTGATGTAATATATGAGGATGGAGGCATCCCTTGGCTTGATTTATCTAGGGAATTCCACAACCAAATGCCTGAACTTAGTATTAAATTCATCAATGGTTTCATTCTCCATCTTCTTTATGTTATGGAGGGCAGCAAGCAAATGTCTTGGTTCTTTCTTTTCCCCCCATCTCTTCTTAAAACCTGCTAGGAATTCATTAAGGGTTTTATATGAATCATCACCAAGGTTTTCATACCATTCCGCAGCATCATCCTCTAAGGATAAAGAAAAGAGCTTCATTTTGATATCTTCATGGTTAGAGGCAACATCATCACAGTAATTGACTACGTGCCTTTCAAACTTTCTGAGATGAGTCCTCGCAGTGGTAGCATTATTTCCCTCGAATTGGGGGATCTTCTTGATAGCATCTTTTAGAATGTTATGAGGAGCACTTTCTATCTGAGAAAAGTCAAGGGGTTTGTAAAATTCCATCATTTCTTGAGATTAGTGAACATGACTCTCTACAAATATGTGATGGATATCTTAGATGGATTGGTCTCCTAAATCCTCAAGGTTTCTACGAGAAGTATTCCTATTCAATATTTCCCTAATAAACCTTTCGGGATCAGGGAGAGGATTGAATAATTGTCGACGGTTTCTTCGGGTAGAAATTCTTGAAGGGATGTTAGACAGTGGAGTCGCCAGATGGATCGAGTTTTAATTTTTATGTTTTTTAAAGACTAGATCAATCAAAAGTTTTTTTTATTTTTTATTAGTTTAGAAAAAAGTTAAGCTAAGTTGTACTCGGGAATAAAAATATTTATCCCCGACAGCGGCGCCAAAAAGTGTTGCCACCTTTTCACACACCTGGATCACGTGGCAGAAATCTTCAAGCCACTCGGTCTGTCCTTGGGGGCAAGTCTCGAGTCAAGGCTGTCACCTTGTTCTTGACTCCTCTGTTTAGGCTCAACTCCTAACGAAGCCAAGGGGGTAGACCCTATTAAGTTACTAAGGATGATTTCTTAGTGTAACGATGTTGTACTGAAACAGTTATTTAGGAGTTTGAATATTTTAACTATAAACAATCAAGATGACAAGATACGAAGATACACGAAAGCACAAAGTTGATACACAATATATATATGAAGCAAAAAAGACCAGTGCCTTAAAAATGGAGTCAAAAGAGATCAGTGTGCTTGCATGTGTTTGGAATAAATGTTTTGCGATTGCATCTTGGTATGTTTTAAGTTAAAAATGAAGTATGAATTGATTAAATTAGGCTAAAGGGGGACTCCAAATATACCCGGGAGTACTTGCAGTATGTCCAAAACAAAGCCTATACGGCTACCTGCAAGGAATATGTGGGATGAAATGGAGTCTCTGGGGCTGTGTTCGTAATGCACCCATTAGGGTGTGACAGAGATCGGTGCCCCACGGTCGCTTTTCAGTAGGTTCCCGCTTCCTTTGGGTATTTTGCCACCGTAAAGGTTTGATCGAGGTGTTGGATTTTCACCTGATGGTTTGTTAATTGGGGAGGGTGAGTCCTAATTATGCTAGTCACTCAAATGCTTTTGATACAGCTTGACTGATCGGATGAACCACAGCCAAGTGCAGAGCATACACATTGGAGTCTTGTAAATTTTAATAAGTTTTTAAGAGATGTGTTCTTGTTTAAAAGAAAAGCCTCAAAGAACCTCTTTCGATCCAAGCGGATCTCAATCGGGGAATCGAGGAGGGGTTAATTTTAAATATGTTGATAAACAAATGATATAAAAAATAAGACAACTATACAAATCTGGTTTTCTGATTAATCCTACCATGAATCTCTTTCCCCTTTCGGGTCACTCGGGAAATCGTGGGGTAAGTATTATGATTACTTTTGAAAGTAAGATATGGAATATGGAATTAACAACAAGATCAAATATACTAGCTTGCAAATCAGATCAATACTAGTAAAAGAAAATAACCAGAGAACGACGAAAATGGCACCGACACGAATCCCCTCAGGGGGGATGTGGAATGGGCTCGAAAGAGCCTATTCAAAGGATGATTTTATTACAGAGGTTACAATATCAAAGCACTGATAAAAAAAATATTTTTTGGTCCTTATACAGGCTGAAACCAAGATATTACAGTTTATACAAAAATTTTATAAATTATGCGACAAAAGAGAGACCCCTGGGGGGATTTGAGTGCTCCAAAAGCCACTTTGGACAGCAGATTCCTTTCTTCTCTGTCAGACCTGCTAAATGACAGTGAGCGATTTAGAATAAAAAATGCCCAAAATCACTTTAAGAGTACCTTTGGGTCAGCCTACTTTATCTCAAAAAATAATGAAATTAAACTAGCTAAAACAGTGAACAGGGAACCAAGGAAAGTAAGCTTTCCTTGGGATCTTGGCTTGCTGTTTGTGCAGGAAATTAAAAGCACTGATATTTCAGAATATTGAAATTATCGAACAGCAAAAGAAACTACCTTAACAACAAGCTATGAATTTTCACTAAATTACTTGCGAAACTAAGGTACTTTTAGCTAGACCTCTTGAATTTGAACTTTATGAGCAAAACATAACTAAGATCTAGAATAAAGGAGGGATATTACTGATCAGATCTATGTGTTTTTTTCCTGATGAGATATATCAGATTAATAAGAAGCCTTTCAAGCAACCAGTTTGAGGAAAGTTTAATAGTTTTTAAAGGAGGAAGAGAGAGAAAGAGTGTTTGAAGCCTGGGAATGTTGGGCTTTGGATTTTGCTTTGGTGGAACACCGAGGGACTATGTCATTCATAAGATACTGAAGATGAGGAAGATTCAAACCAGATCAACCTCCTCTACCAGCGAGATCACCTGCAACTTAGAAAATCCTTGCACAAACAGATGGTTAAAACATAGGTGCTGCCGAAAGAGATGATTGGAAAGCATGCAATTAAACTTAAAATACATACAAATCCAATAGATCTGGAACAAGCAGCAGTAAGAGCATAAATCAAACTAGAATAAACTCTTACCCTAATAGGAGGGAGCTCTCTCCTTCAAGGCCAACAATTAACCAGCAAAGCAATGATAAACAAAAGCAGATTATACCTCATAAGCATTTGACAATCAACATCCACACATGAAGATCATTACACCATAGATCTTTCCTACAAAGCTTCTTTATTCCAGAATGAAAAAACAATACAGTATAAGAGCAACAACACCTCAATCCCATTTCTAACTAGCTTGGAAGAGGAGGTTGTGCCTGGATATATACAATTTGCAGGCCATCCAGCCCAAGGGGGTGCAATTACTCATGGAATCAAGTGAAATCAATTGATGGAGAGTCCATCAATGCCTGATCTGTGTCTAGATGAGCTAGATTTGAGTCTCATTGAGTGCAACTGTCAATCGGGGAGCTGATCTGACTGACACCTCAACCTGTTGACTGAAGAATCCACCAAAAATCATCCAGTTGAGCCAAAAACGTGTTGAGGAGAGAGGGAGGGCAAAATTCCTCATAAAGGATGCTCAAGATCAACTCTGGATCTGATTTGATCACCTCCTTCAGTTAAGGATTTGTCAGATCCAGTCAATCTGCTTCAGATCTTACTGATTTCAATCAAATCGACTGAGAATCCATTGATTTATGATTTTGGATTTGCTCCATTATTCATCAATTTATTAATTAAAATAATCAATAATTGATTTTTGGGGATTTCTAACCTGAGTGATGGAAAATCACTCAAAACTAGGAAACAGTGGGTCCATGGGTTTACATGGTGCTCTTAGCTTGAAAATGAGCACCTACATGACTGAAACTGATTATTTGGCCCACTTTTATTACAAAATCAAATTTTCCAATTAAACTATTAAAAAATAGCCTAAGTTTTGGAAAAATTAAATTTTAATAAAAAACACTGAAAAAACTAAAAAATTGAAAAATTGAAAAACACCTAGGGGGACTTAGACATGTTCATATGACTCAAAAATGATGTCTAACATGTTTATACATTGACACATAGACTCTAATAACCTCAATAGGCCTAAATGCCAAGCCGACCACCCCAATTTTGGAGGTATGGAGTGAAAAACCCAGAAATTATCAGTCGTTTGTTCAACAACCAATAATAACCAAGGGAAAAAACACCCTGGGATGATCGGATTGACAAATAAAGTCTAAGAGACCGAGTCTTTTACAGACACTATCATGCTAGAAAATTTATTACAATTCCCTCATGGGGTATGAACATGTGATATAGTACAACAAGCACTTCCCAGAAGTACTTCCAAAGGTCTTTTTGAAGTCCGAACAAGTTAGCCCTGCCCAGTTCACCGGGCTCACTTGATAAAAACCACTAAGTACAACTTAGGTGGTAACACAACTCAGATCAAGAGGCCATCCAGAATAGAATAAACCAGTTGATCGAGGTAGATGAGAGCAGAACAGACTCTCTTGAACATAGTATAAAAAATTTAGACAAGGTAAAGAGAGCCTTTGATAAGTCTACCCGGCCAGGTTCCTTCCAAGTAGGTGACACGGTTCTACGTTGGGACAAACAACGGGAAAAACATGGGAAACATGGAAAGCTCGATAGCCTGTGGTTGGGACCGTACATCATCGATGAAATAGCAGGAATGAACTCCTTCTATATAAATGACTTGGAAGGAGAAAGACTGAGCTTACCAGTGAATGGTTTCCTCCTCAAGCTATTTTTCGCTGAGACAGTTTGATGCCTTTAGTGGCATCGGTGGTTTCAGGGCCAATTTCTAAACCTTGCCCTGCATGTATTTCTAAATTGTATATATCATATTGTTGTATCATAGATATTGTTGTATTATAGTTATTTTGTACCATGTTGAAAATTTTCCTTTGTATATTAGTTTGTAAAATATTCCTTTTTGTACATTATAGATTAATTATGTACATTAGTTTGTTTTTATAGCTAATTTTTTCTTATATATACATGTTACTGACAAACTCTAATTGCCTTGCAGGACCCAGAGATTCCAGAGTTCTCACATCCTCTCCTTTGAATAGAAGATCAGTCAGAGAATGTGTCCCAGATGGAGCTAGAATGTTACCACCTAAGTTGTACTTAGTGGTTTTTTATCAAGTCAGCGTGGTGAACCGGACAGGGTTAACTTGTTCGGACTTCAAAAATACCTTTGGAAGTACTTCTGGGAAGTGCTTGTTGTATCATATCACATGTTCATACCCCATGGGGGAATTGTAATAAATGTTCTGGCATGATAGTGTCTGTAAAAGACTCAGTCTCTTAGACTTCATTTGTCAATCTGATCAGCCCAGGGTGTTTTTTCCCTTGGTTATTATTGGTTTTTGAATAAACGACTGATAATTTTTGAGTTTTTCACTCCATACCTCCAAATTTGGGGTGGTCGACTTGGAATTTGGGCCTATTGAGGTTATTAGAGTCTATGTGTCAATGTATAAACATGCTAGACATCTTTTTTGAGTCATATGAACATGTCTAAGGCCACCTAGGTGTTTTTCAATTTTTCAATTTTTTAGTTTTTTCAGTGTTTTTTATTAAAATTTAATTTTTCCAAAACTTAGGCTATTTTTTAATAGTTTAATTGGGAAAATTGATTTTGTAATAAAAGTGGGCCAAATAATCGGTTTCAGTCATGTAGGTGCTCATTTTCAAGCTAAGAGCACCATGTATACCCATGGACCCACTTTTTCCTAAGTTTTGAGTGATCTTCCATCACTCAAGTCAGAAAGCCCCAAAAATCAATTATTGATTATTTTAATTAATAAATTGATGAATAATGGAGCAAATCCAAAATCAATAAATCAGTGGATTCTCAACTGATTTGATTGAAATCAATCAGATTTGGAGCAGATTGACTAGATCTGACAAATCCTTGACTGAAGGAGAGGATTAAATTAGATCCAGACCTGATCTATAGTGGTCTTCATGGGGAATTGCACCCTCTCTCTCTCCTCCACACATGTGGAATCTCCTGGATGCTCTGTGGGCCGATGTGTTGGTGTATGGGTTGATGTGTCAGCTCAATCAGGCCCTCGGTTGACAAGTACGCTCAGTACAGCTTCAGTTCTACATTGATGAACTCTCCATCAGTTGATTTCACTTGATTCCATGAGGAATTGCGCCCCCCCTAGGCTTGATGGCCTGTAATTTGTATATATCCAGGAACATCCTCCTCTTACAAGCTAGTGAGAACTAGGATTGAGGTGCTGCTGCTATTGTAACTCTATAATTCTTCATTTGAAATAAAGAAAATCTTTGGAGGCAATACAGTGTGGTGCCATTGCATGTGTGGATGATTATTGCCATTGTTTTACTGAGGTAACCTGTATCTGTGGTCATTTTTTGCTAATTTCTTGTAGATTTGTGGTTAAGATTGGTAATTAGCATGTCCTATAATCTTATATGCATGTTATCTTGAATCTCTTTGTATGTACTAATCGGATCTCACAGGTTTCTTGGCAAGTTCTTTGATTTCAGCTGAGTTGTAGGTTCATACTTTGGAGAGGATGCTTATCTAGCTTTCTTCTTCATTATCCTCAAAACATTTTAAAGGCATAGTCCCTCGACATTCCACCTGAAATCTCTACTGCGGATCTTCAAGGAAACCAACACTTTTCTCCTCTTCTTCCTCCCTCAAAATCAACACTTTACCCGGTTACTTGGTTTAGTTCATAGCTGTGATTTAATTTGTATCTGTTTCATCAAAGTAAAATATACATATTTCTGATATCTCATAGCTCATAACCTATATCTTGCACTTAAAAAGGTTTCATAAGCATTCTAGATCTAGTTGTAGGGAAATCGTCTTTTTTGCATGAAAATTTAAAGGAATCTTGTAGATCGCATGCATTAGATTTCCTTTTGCTGTTATAAAATTCAATATTCTGCAATATCAGTGCATTTTTTTTTGCTGCACAAACAGCAAGCCAAGATCCCAAGGAAAGCTTGCTTTCCTTGGTTCCTTTTCTGCCTATTTAGCTAGTTTTAACTTCATTTTTTGCGAGATAAGGTAGGCTGATCCAAAGGTACTCTTAAAGTGATTTTGGGAATTTGTTATTCTAATATTCTTGCTCTATTTTATCATGTCTTATAGAAGGTAAAGGAATATTCTGTCCGAAGTGGCCTCAAGAGCGCTCAAAACCCTCCAGGGGTCTCCTTTTTCACTAAAATCTCAAGACTTTTCCAAAGTTGTAAAATCTTGGTTTCAGCCTGTATAAGGACCAAGAATTTTATGATAATTTCAGTTCACTGATTCTATAACCAATAATAAATAAAATCATCTTTGGAATAGGCTCTTTCGAGCCCATTCCCCATCCCCCCTGGGGGGATTTGTGTCAGTGCCTTTTTCATCGATTTCTGTTTATTTATTTTTTACTAGCATTGATCTAATTTGCAGGGTAGTATATTTGATTTTTTTATTAATTCCATACTCCATATATTACATTTCAAATTAATCGTAATACTTACCCCACGATTTCCCGATTGACCCGAAAGGGGAAAGAGATTCATGGTAGGATTAATTAAGAAAATAGAACTGTGTATCTATTTGCTTTTTTCTATCATTTGTTTATCAGAAACTTTAAAATTAACCCCTCCTAGATTCCCCAATTGAGATCCACTTGGATCGAAAGAGGTTCTTTTTCTTTTAAACAAGAACATCCAGTTTAAAACTTACTAAAATTGACAAGACTCTAGTTTGTATGCTCTGCACTTGGATGTGGTTCATCCAATCAGTCAAGCTATATCAAAAGCACTTGGGTGGCTAGTATAATTAGGACTCACTCTCCCCAACTGACAAACCATCAGGTGAAAATCCAACACCTAAATCAAACATCTACGGTGGAAAAATACCCAAAGGAAGCGGGAACTTCTGAAAAGTGACCTCGGGGCGCTGATCTTTGTCACACTCTAATGGGTTCGTTACGAAGAATAGCCCTAGAGACTCCATTTCAGCCCACATATTCCTTGCGGGTAGCTGTAAAGGTTTAGTTTTGGACATACTCCAAGTACTCTCGGGTATATCTGGAGTCCCCCTTTGCCTAATTTAATCAACTCATACTTCACATTTAACTTAAAACATACTAAGATGCAATCACAAAACATTCACTCCAAGCACATGCAAGCACATCGATCTTATTGATTTGACCCCATTTTAAGGCACTGGTCATTTTTGCTTCATATATACATTGTGTATCAGCTTTGTGCTTTCGTGTGTTATTTTCATATCTCGTCATCTTTAATTGTCTATAGTTAAAATATTCAAACTTCTAAGTAACTGATTGAGTTTAACTTCATCACACTAAGAAATCATCCTTAGTAACTTAATAGGGTCTACCCCCCTTGGCTTTGTTAGGAGTTGAGCCTAAATGGAGGAGTCAAGAACAAGGTGACAGCCTTGACTCGAGACTTTCCCCCAAGGACACACTGAGTGGCTTGAATATTTCTGCCACGTGAACCAGGAGCTCTTTATGACTTGATTCCTCAAGCTCCTCACCCGAGCATCGGCCCCGAAAAGACACCAACATAAGTACCTGTTGATGGGATTGTTGGTTCAATCTAGTCCCCATCAGCAGCGAAACCTGCCAAGCAACCCCAGACTGCCACACCTATTCCTTCGACTCCTAAGGTTTCCACCGATGTCAATTCTACTTAGAGTAATCAAACCTCAAGAATTAATAAAAATAAGGGTCAAAGTAAGAATAAAAAACCAAGAACCCAACAGGAGAATCCAAGACCAACCAACAATGATAACGATAAAGGGAAAAGAAAGGACAAATATCCATGTTTGCTATGCAGAGGTGACCATTTCACAAAAGAGTGTCCCCTTTGGGATGAAATATCCAAATTTCTAAAATCAAATCCCACACCCATAGTACTCACGGATCCTTTTCCCTCTCAACAACAACTGATAGACCACATGTCTAATCAGGGTAACTCTAGTTCATTAGAGGAAATTCGTATGATGTCCTTAGATACCATTAGTCTACAAACTCGTAGATAGAATTATGACAAACCCGTAGGCAAGAAAGAAGATCATTATTCTTCAAGGAAAGCTCCCTCTAGTAGTTCTCCAGAATCCTTGTCAACTGTCCCCCTATCCATCGAGAAGCTTACTCTCGACATGATTTTGCATCCACCCAAGAGTACTCTTCGGAAGGCTGTATTTAAACCTAATGCCCAAGCTGATCAATTTTATAATGTAGTTGAAGATCTTGCTTAGTAACATTGTGCAATGTATACCTTAGAAGTACTCAAAAGTTGTCCTACACAGTGCAAAAACTTGTTAACGACATTAGGAGCTTTAGACCCGGATAATACTAATTTGATTCATTTCAATATTGAGAAATATAAGTCTAGGCTGCCTCATAAACTTGCTTTTTAGATCATTATGAAAGTAGTTGGAAAGAAAGTTTTTAGAATGGTACTAGATGAAGGAGCTTCAACCTCGGTTTTGTCTCTGTCTTGTTGGAAAGCTCTCGGCTCTCCCGAGCTTGTAAGATCACCTACAACTTTGAAGGCCTTTGACGAACAAGGTTTCCAGTCCCATGGTCTCATATCAGCCCTCGCAGTCGATCTTAGAGGAAAAAAAATTTCCATTCAAGTAGAAGTGGTAGATGCCCCGTTAGATTACAACCTCCTTCTAGGAAGAAATTGGTTTTATGCCTTGATTGTTGTCGCTTCAACAGTATTCCAAACAGTCCAATTTCTGCATATAGGGAGAATTGTTACCATTGACTAGCTTGATTTCTACACGTTGGATGTTACTAACTCTATGGCTAATAACATCCCCATGTTAGGCCAGTACCCTCCTCCTTACCAGTCGATTGGGGTAGGAATGTTGAAGGATTCATCCCTTATGGGGATTTTTCCATCCACTCCTCCTAACATAGATACCGTGATAGTACATATGATCACCTCATTTGATTGTGAGCCTAAGGGAAAAAATGTTGTTGATTCCACCTAGTTGAGTTCACACGAAGCAATGTATGACACCATTCAAACCCTTTTTGATGATCACACTGATGAACTTCATCTAGCGGCTTCAGATCCTTACCATTTACCTTACTAGTTAGAACCATCTCTTCCTATTTTGGATTATCTCTCTAAGACTTTTCCTTCCAACGAGTCCATTATGGAGATCATGAGTACAGATGCGTCCATTTGGGAGGATCACCACCATAGATCCATGTTCCTCCCCAACACCAGTTTGGTTAACCATGATTATGCATCCTTGTTTCCTACTAATATTGTCAACATACCCCAAAGTCCCATATTGTTGCAAGACATAGATTCTAAAGGAAACCTTTGCAACATTACTTAGAAGAATCCAATTGACATATTATCCAAGCATGGTACCATTGAGCATGTTCATGTTGGGAAGAACTTCTCGGCAGATGAATCTGAAGCATATAAGGCACTTTTCAAAGAATTATGTGATATTTTCTCCTGGTCCTATGAAGAGATGCTAGGGATTGACCCATCCTTTATGATCCATGAGATTAAAACCTATCCCATGGCTAAACTCGTAAGGAGAAAACTAAGGCAAGTTCATCCACGGAAGGCCGCAGCTATTAAAGTTGAAAAAAAGAAACTTCTCAAAGTTGGTTTTATTTATCCCATACCCTTGACAGAATGGGTATCGAACATTGTCCCTGTCAATAAAAAGCAGGGCGCCATTAGAGTCTGTATTGACTTTAGGGATTTAAATAAAGCTTGTCCCAAGGACAACTTTCCTACTCCGCACATTGATCAGATTATCGACAATTGTGCTCGAAGTGTCATCTTCTCATTTATGGATGGCTTCTCTATCTATAATCAAATTGAGATATTACCCACCGATCAGCACAAGACGACATTCATTTTCCCATGGGGAACCTTTTCATATAAGAAGTTACCTTTTTTCTTGAAAAATGTTGGAGCCACATTCTAGCATGCGATGTCCTATGCATTTCACGATATTAAACATATTGTTGAACTATACCTTGATGACCTCCCTGCTCATTCACAGTGACGGGAGGACCACCCTGGTCATCTTAGAGACATTTTCCTAATATGTTGTCATTGTAATATACAGCTCAATCCACATAAATGTGTTTTCTGTGTTGAGACGGGATGTGTGTTAGGATTTTTGGTCTCTAGGGATGGCATTGGATTGACCCCTTGAAAATTTCCACCATTTTATCTCTACTAGCCCCAACTAATCTCCTTGAACTCCAAAGTTTGCAAGGGAAGGAAAACTTTCTCCATCGTTTCGTGTGCAATTCTGCAAAGAAAACACACGGTTATATGCATCTCCTCAAGAAGGGCACCTCATTCTTTTGGGATGACCAAGCCCAACGCACCTTTGATAATCTCAAACATGCTTTGACTCATTCACCCATGATACACCCCCCATATTATTCAAAAGACTTTCTATTGTATCTTGCTGCCTCCGCTACTACCATCACTATGGTGGTGTAGGAAAATCCCAATGGTCAAGAGCACGTGATTTACTATGCAAGTAAGAATCTTATGGATTCTAAAACCCGATATTCACAAGTGGAGAAGTTATCATTGGCCACGGTCATTGTTGTTTAAAAATTTTGTCACTACATTTTCCTCTGCACAACCACTGTATTGGCAGACCACAACCCTATGTATTACATCTTGACTCGTCAGGTGCTCAAGGGCAAGTACTCTTAATGGATAGTCATACTACGAGAGTTTGATCTGGAATTTTCCAAAGCCACATCAAAGAAATCCCTGGTCCTTCTCAAGCTCATGTGTGATCTTCCATGTGCTTCGACAAAATATGAGCCCAGTGATTCATTTCTAGATGAATTCCTATTCCTGATTAGCACTACTGATCTATGGTATGGAGATTTTCTTATTTATCTCCAAACACAACGATTTCATCCTCATTTATCCCATGACGATCGATGTTGTATCTGTCACCATGAAAAATACTACCTCATCCTGAATGATACCTTGTATAGACATGGGATTGATTCTATTCTCCAGCGATGCCTCACCCATGACGAGGCTGAAGATGTGTTGAATGATTGCCACTTTGG
This sequence comes from Pseudotsuga menziesii, assembly GCA_001517045.1. Lineage (NCBI taxonomy): Eukaryota > Viridiplantae > Streptophyta > Pinopsida > Pinales > Pinaceae > Pseudotsuga > Pseudotsuga menziesii. Next base: position 497,125 of record LPNX010467319.1, on the reverse strand, counting down.
ATCATGTGGCGGTCATTTATCTGGGATGGCTATAGCCCAGAAAATCATTCATGCTGACTATTTCTGGCCTTCAGTCTTCAAAGACTATTATGAGGCTATTAACAAATGCCCCCCTTGTCAACATTTTTATCCCAAAAAGCACACTCATCCTACTCTACTACACCCCGTCATTGTCATTGTCCCATTTGCCAAGTGGGGGATTCACTTTATGCATTGTAAGCCTACCTCAGTCGGGTGGCATGGTTACATCATCGTAGCCATTGACTATTTTACAAAATGGGCTGAGGCCATGCCTACATATTCAGAAGATTGTAAGACTACCGCTCTCTTCCAGTTGAATCATATCATAGCTAGATTTGGAGTCCCGTAGTCCATTGTGACCTATCACGGATCACATTTCTGTAATCAAATGATGGAGGAACTAAGTGCCAAGCTAGGTTTTTGCCATGAAAACTCTATGCCATATTATCCACAAGCTAATGGATAGGTAGAGGCCATTAACAAAGTTTTGAAAACTATGCTTCGTTGGATGGTTGGAGATCATAAATCACACTGGCACCACATTATTTTCTCCACTCTTTGGGATTATAGGACTTCGGTGAAAATAGCTACTGGTTTCACGCCTTTCCATCTTGTTTACGAACTTGAAGCTGTCTTATCGATTCAATGTCAGATTCCATATTTACAACTTGGCATCGAAATTTTCCCAGACACTTACGTAGAGGAAGAAAGATTTTTGTACTTAAATAACCTTGACGAGACTCGGAGAGATGCTGCCTTGGATAATGAGGCACATAAGAAACACATCAAGGTACATTATGATAAATCTGTCCAACCCCATTCTTTTAATGGGGGTGACCTAGTTTTGACTTACGACTAGAGATATGACAAACTAGGGAAAGGAAAGTTTGAGTCCATGTGGTATGGTCCTTTCGTCATTTCTAAAGTTTTAGAGAAAGGGGCCTATGAGCTCGTTGACTATGATGGAATCCCTTTAGGGAAACCTTGCAATGGGTTGTACCTAAAGAGGTACTATTGTTATACCAAAATCCTGTCACCATCATGTGATAAGACATTTGACATACCTACTTTCCCTGGATCCCAGCTTCTACACTGGAAAATAAATGGTTTTTCATCAATATGTCATACAAACTCATAGCACCGTGCATGCCCCTTTATCCAGGAGCGGTACCCCTACTCACACCACCATTCATTGGTTGTCCACAAGTGGTGCCACCGCCCATTTCCCTTGGTCCATAGGCAGTTATTACCAGAACCACTCTGTGATAGAAGGAGAGGTGCGGTACCTTGGGTAAAAAGGGAAAAAGAGAAGTTTCTCGAGGCTTCTAGATGATAAGCCTCATGTACTGCCTTATCCCTACTATTGTGGGTTGGTTGAGCTCAACATCCCTCATCCTAGGATCTTAGAGGCCACCTTACCCACTAATTTATCAACCATCTCTATCCATTAAAGCCCTATAAATATGAGCGCATAGCCATGGTTGGAGGGAGAACATTGAACGTATTGTTATGCTGTTGGATCGATTCTTGGCCCAAGATCATTTGGAGAGAGCATAGAGAGCTAGAGTCGAAGCTTTTGGGGATGAAGAGCCGGTTTCATGGAGATGCATGTCAACACTAAGGCTTGGTTGTAAACTTCTTCATATTTCTAATGGAAGTTGATTTCTGTCCCACATATGATGTTGTTGTTGTGATTTCGCATATATATGTTGCTAGATTCCTTAGTCACTAGCATAGATTAGTAGATCATATTCTGGTTGCTTTGATTCATTTCATGTTGAGCTTTTTTGCAGGTACACAAGTGAACTATCAAAGCCTTGTATTCCAGATATATACAATGTCTAGCGAGAGTATTCAACCTCTATCCTCTATTTGTTCTAGATCTGAACCATTCAGACTAGTGGAACACCTTGCTGTCCGCAGGAGGTGAAATATTCCATCTAACAAATCTAGAGACTCCACTGGGGAATGAATTAATGTATCCGTTGTTCTGATCTTTCTCAGTCTGCAACTCTTGTCCGAATATAGGCTCTGTTTTCTTTAACTCTTTTCAGTTAGATCTACTTTCTGACTTACATTATTTGGGTTTGAAATTTCTAGATCTATTCAGATCTGAGTCATTTTGGTCTTTTATGCTTTGTTTCCATACTCAATTCAATAGTATTTTCCTTTATCTAGTCCTTTCTGACTTGATCTATCATTCTATTTGTGTTTTGGATTTTTATAGGGTGCCACACATGTTTTGTTGGCAAGGAGCGGTGCCACCTCCTGAGTCTAGTTAGCCATATGCGGTGCCACTGCCTGAATCCAGTGAGTAAGAAGCAGTTCTAGCTCAAAAACTCCTATCAGCAGCTCCATCTACGTGGTGCCAGGTAGGCCCTATTCTAGACTTTGTATTTTTATTTTTGTTTGTTTTTGGCTTACTTTTTGATGAAAGTGAAGTGTACTTTTGAAAATAAAATGCTCCCTGAGGGGCCATGAATTGTATATTATGCAGTCGCTTTGATTGTTTTTTTCTTTCTGCATTCAAAGAGAGTTTGTGTTTCTTGCATTAGATTTTATGTCCTTTTATTTGCTTGAAACCTCTTGCCCTTTTCTGTAGATATTATTCATTGGAATATGAAAATATACATTTCATTTTCATGTGTAGGTTTTGGTTTGTTTTGGACTTGGAATGCGCGAGTGATCCACGTTGTTTTGAGCCTTTCTTTGCTTGGGTGATTCTTGTTTCCTTTTGCAATGTGATTTTTTCATAGGAAAGATTGGTTCTTCGTTTCCTTGTCTATTTCAAAGAGAAGTTTTAGTTTTCTCTCTCCTTTGCTTTATTTGCAAGCATGTTAATTGATTTTCTTCTTGTTTTGTACATGATTGTTTGAAATTCTAGATCTTACTTTCATCGAGAAGAAATATCTATTTTTAGATTTCCGTGCATTGGAGGTAGATTTGTTTGGAAACGTTAGTGAAATCATCTTTCCATTGAGTTTTTATGCGTCTTTTTCAAGCATGAAAATATAGGAATTTTATTTATTTATGTTATATGTTCTCTAGATCTCTTTTTTATTTGCTTTGAATATTGTTTGGGGTGCATTGATATTCTACTTTTCATTTGAAAAGATAGAATTGCATTTGCATTTGGGTGTGCATTTTTGGGAATAAAAGTAAATCTCTCTCCCTCTCTTAAGTAGAATTTCATTGAAGAGGAAAACTTGCATTATCATATAGATCAGTGTGCATCTTCTTTAATTTCAAGTTTTCACTCCATGGTTCCACCTAAACGCACAAGATAAAATTAACGGTAGTACTAGGTTAAAACTTTTAGCAATTTGAGTGATAAGATAGAGATGTGTTTGGGCATCATTAAACGTAGGAGCTATTGTTATTTTTTAGCATTACATCCTGGGACTCACGCGGTTCTTCCATGTACCATTGGTATATCGAACGACCTTTCATGTACCCTTGAGGTATATAGAAAGGTACTTCATGTACTTGATTGTATATCAGAAGGCCCCTTGTGTACAGTTATGCATTAGACAACACTACTACCGATTTGAGCTGCCTCATACCTTGAGTATATCAGGAGACCCTTTTAGGAATCCTCAAACCATCTGAGTTATCCTTTTGGCCTGTCCTGTGAGGTTCCTGACTCTTATCCACTCCTTTCACATGTTTGCTTTTTCCTTTTAGTTTGAGTAGTAATTTCTTGTGCGTGGTAGTTAGGGGGTTATTAGAGAGTTTAGAGATGGCATCCCAATATGGGGCTACCACTCAAGAGGTCCCTTTCCAAGGTGTACCTTTTGTATTTCCTCCAAGTGAAGGTATTGGTCCTCCCTTTATTGCCACTCTAAATATTCCTGGATTAACTATAGGATTACCGGTCTGGCTATTTAATCCAGTAATTCCTGTTACACCTAACATCTCAAATGTCACCTCTCCTCTGGGAGAGGATTGGCCTCAACCTAATCCCTCTCCTTCTTTGTCGGTTGTGGTTTTGTCTCTTTCTTTTTCTTCGCTTGACCAAAGCTCTATGGTTAGTAGTCATGTGGATAAGAAGAAGAATAAAGGGAAGGGTAAAAAGAAGAAGGATAAGAAAGAGAAAAATAAACAACCATCGGCTCTTGATTGTGCCCATTCTAAGAGAACACCCAGAAAACCCAAGTTCCCTTGTAAGATTTGCAAGGGGGACCACCTTCTTAAGGAGTGTCTCGATCTCTCCCATCTACAGGAAGAGTGGTCTAAAAGATCCAAACCATCTGTGTCATCAACCTATGATCATCATGTTGACGATACTCCCTTAACTAGTGACCCATTAGTAAAAGGTTGTAAGGGCAAAGTATTGTATCCTTGTTTGATATGCAAGGCTATGCATCGAACCTTTCTTTTTCCAAGCATGGATGAAGCTTCACGTTGGTTGGAAAATATTACTGATCATCAATAGGTGATTCCAACACATGATAGTAAGTTATCCCTCGATCCCACACTGGTTGACCAAGTGGTTGATTAGGACTTATCTGTGATCGATCCCACTCTTCCTTTGGAGAGTGAAGTTAAAGTGGTCAAGTCAGTGTCATTTCCACCCGATCCTTCTCTTTCATCAGAGAGTGTTAAGACTGAATTAGTCTCTTTGACCAAATATTCATCTTGTTCTTCTCTTCTAGTAGAGAATGAACTTAAACCTGCTGAAGTTTTTATGCTTTGTTTTGATTGTTCTTGCCAAGAGGAAATTTTGTTTGTTTTGACAGAACCCTCTATGAGTAGTGAGGTTATTTCCTTTGACTAGAGTAACCTAACAGAGTCGCATCTTCATTCTAGTGTTTCTTTCCAGATAGTTGTGAATGTTACTGCTAGGAAGATACTTCGCATTATTGTTGATGAAGGGGCTTCTGTTAGTATTCTATCCTCAATTGCTTGGCAAGCTTTAGGTTCACCTTAGCTTATGCTAGCTACCGATCAGATATTGGCTTTTAATCGCAAGCCTACTGCACATTTAGGGACCCTTCCTTATTTTCCTATTACAATAGGAGGGAAAACTGTTTGTATTAATGTTATGGTGGTCCAAGGTCCTTTAGATTTAAATATCCTCCTTGGATGTGATTATGTTTATGCCATGAAGGCTATTGTGTCCACACTCTTTAGAGTTATGCATTTTCCCCATGATGGGAAGATTGTGACCAATGATCAGTTTTCCTTTGTTACACTTGACCATCGCATTACTCCTAGTAATCAGAATGCCCTAAATGTGCTGCATGTTCTTGTGGTTCCTTCCCCTTCTTCTAGTTAGCTTCTTCCCATCATAGGTAAAATGGGGGGGCATGGCTCTAGTCTATGGAAATCATAATGGAGCTAAGCCACTAGCTTTTATGTAATGGTGGAAACCTACCAACCTCTGGATATCATGTTCGATAGGAGCAGTTTTGCGAGCATAGTTTACCTTGTGGTTTCAATCTCATTAAAAAATGAAACCATTATTTAAGCATAGTTTATGCTTTTGGTTTCAAGCTTGCATAAAAATGAAACCATGTCTAGAGCATAGTTTACTTTTGGTTTCAAGATCATTAAAAAATAAAACCATTCCTTAAGCATAGTTTACGCTTTTGGTTCCAAGCTTGCATAAAAATGAAACCATGTCGAGATCATAGTTTACTTTTGGTTTCAAGCTCGTTAAAAAATAAAACCACTTCTTAAGCATAGTTTACACTTTTGGTTTCAATCTTGCATAAAAATAAACCATGTTTTGAGCAAAGTTCCCATTCTATGTCAAGCTCGTTAAAAAATGAAATAGCACCTGACCATCATGTCAGGCTCCGACCATCATGTCAGTTTTTTCTTGAGCAAAGTTCCCATTCTATGTCAAGCTCCTTAAAAAATGAAATGGATATCCTCAAGCATAGTTTACCTTTTGGTTTCAAGCTTGCATAAAAATGAAATCATTCCTAAGCATAGTTCATTTTCTATTTCAAGCTCGTTAAATAATGAAGTAGGTTTCCTTTAGCATAGTTTACCTTTTGGTTTCAAGATTGCATAAAAATGAAACCATGTTCCAAGCATAGTTACCTTCTGTTTCAATCTTGTGTAAAAATGAAACAGATCCCCTTCCCTTGAGTCGAGTCTTCCCTTTAGTGTTAAAACTTGAACCATCTTTCCACCTGCCTGATTCTCGTTCTTCCTACCCCCCTGGTGAACATTTTCACATTAGTAACCAGGTTTTTAGGTTGGGTATGGAAGAATAATCGTCCCATGAAACGAATCTTGGGGGCATGTTGAGCCACTAGCAACCATGCTAGGGGTAAGATTTGCTAGCAATCATACTGGGGGTAAGATTCCAACATAAGTATATCATGTTAATGGTATTTTTCAATCATAGTTTACCCATTGGTTTCAATATTGCGTAAAAATGAAACCAATCCCTAAGAATTCTTTCAACTGATCTTCGAGCTTGTTAAAAATAGTAAGATGGTGTTGAGCTTACTTTTCATTTTTCGTGCTCTGGTTAAAACATGAAATTTGGTTTGATCTTAGTTTATTACTTTTTTGTGCTTTGGATTCAAACATGAAAAAGGTTAATGGAGTTCTCTTTAAACTCTTTTTAGGCTTCCTAAATACGAAAAGATCATTGAGCGATCTTGTCTTCTTCATGCCCGTTAAAGTATTTGAAGAGTCGTCCGTCCGATGGTAGGTTATCTCTTTTTCGGTTCGGATCGGACTATTTATGAAAAAGGATCACTCCATCCAATCATGAATGGAAGATTTCTCTAAGGTATGATTTTACCCTTTTTCCGGCCTTAGAGACTAAATCATACAAAAAAGGACCCCCATGAAGTTTTCTTCTGTATTCGTTCAGACTCTTTAAACATGAACGATACCGAGTTTTCTTTCAATGGACTTGTTAAATTAAACATTGAGAGGCCCGTTTTGGGAACGAACCCCTCCTCTCTCAGGTTCATAAAACATATGAGTCTGGACTTGTCTTCCGACAAGCTATATCGAGTGTTTGTTACCCTCTTTGAACTCGTAAAACCAAAAAGAGGCACTCATCGATCATGATGGGGGAAATGGGAAGGGAATCATTTTGAAAATAATGGTAGTTGTTTGTCGTTACCTTTGAACATGGCACTTGTCTACACAATCATGTCACTCAATTGGGTATTCAACTGATCTCTATGATGATCCACTTTCATGAATCGTGTCAATCCTTTGAGTCTTTCAAAAGAATGCATTGTCCACTGTTGCATTGTGTATCTGTCCTGTCTACTCATGCTGCCAAGTCATTTTTTCATGTCGCCTGATGTTCAAAGGGGATCTAAAGAAGTTCTACCTCTGCAGTATTTGTGTTAGTATCTTTGATTCATTCATATGGTTACTACATTCACATCATTCTAGAACTATGTTCCAAGTTTCGTGTCATCGATGTGGCACTCATCATGATCCTCCTTTGATGAGACTATTCCCATCGACATCAGCATATCATCCAGGAAATAGTCTTAGAAACAATATCTAGTACCTTGAGATCTATATGCCTTAATGACATATTCTCTCGCTCTCGACATAGGTTCACATCATTGACCTTTGATCGATAGAATCACGCTCAGTAGATTGTACTAGGGTACCTTGGGAATCATTGAAATCAATGATGATCTCCCTCTCACTTGTTAACGGTTCACATCATTGGCCAATAATCAAGTGGTTTCTACCATGTTCAACTTTAGATCATTGTAATCACATGGATAGAATCGTACTTTGTGGAAGACAAGATGAAGACCCTGGGAATTTGTTGAAAAGCGCTCATTGCTTTTTCCCCAGGTTGTAATGGAGTTTTGTATATCTAGCATGGATCCACATTTGTATGGTTGTGGCTATGCTCAAATGTTCATCTATATGACATAGATCTACATTGTATGTCTGGTAGTTATGTCCAAGTTTGAGTCCTCTATCACATGGATCTATGCTGTATTCTAGTATCCATTCTTGTTTATTCCACTCATAGATCTGCCTTGTATTGGTCTACAGCTATGAGTTTGGTTACTTGTGTCTATGAGTCAACATGCTGATGCACTACAGATGCCTACTTGATTGCACACTCTGATCGAGCTGACATTTTCATCTCCTAGCGACGACTTGTTCTCAAAGCTATTTTTTATCGTATCACTCTAAGACTCATGCTTTAGGGGGGCATCCTATTATACCAAAATCCTATCACCATCATGTGATAAGACATTTGACATACCAACTTGCCTTGGATTCCAGATTTTGGAGTGGAAACTAAATGGTTTTTCATCAATCTGTCATACAAATTCCCAGCACCATGCATGCCCCTTTATCCAGGAGCGGTACCCCTACTTGCACTGCCTTTCATCAGTTGTCCAAAAGCAATGCCACCACCCATTTCCCTTGGTCCATAGGCTGTTATTACCAGAACCACTCTGTCATAGAAGGAGAAGCATGATACCCTAGGTAAAAAGGGAAAAAGAGAAGTTTCTCGAGGCTTCTAGATGATAAGCCTCATGTACTGCCTTATCCCTACTATTGTGATTTGGTTGAGCTTGAGATCCCTCATCCTAGGATCTTAGAGGCCACCTTAACCAAAAATTTCTCAACCATCTCTATCCATTAAAGCACTATAAATATGAGCTCATAGCCACGGTTGGGGGGAGAACATTGAAGGTATTTTTATGTTGTTGGATTGATTCTTGGCCCAATATCATTTGGAGAGACCACACAGACCTAGAGTCAAAGCTTCTGGGGATGAAGAGTTGGTTTCATGGAGATGTATGTCAAAACTAAGGCTTGGTTGTAAACTTCTTCATATTTCTAATGCAAGTTTATTTCTGTCCCACATATGATGTTGTTGTTGTGATTTCACATATATATGTTGCTAGATTCCTTAGTCACTAGCATAGATTAGTAGATCATATTTTAGTTGCTTTGATTCATTTCGTGTTGAGATTTTTTGTAGGTACACAGGTGAACTGTCAAAGCCTTGTATTCCAGATATCTACAACGTCTAGGGATAGTATTCAAACTCTATCATCTATTTGTTCTGGATCTGAACCATTCAGACCAGTGGAACACCTTGCTATCCGCAGGAGGTGAAATATTCCAGCTAACAAATCAGTGGAGTTGCCAAATTTGTTAGCTAGAATATTTCACCTCCTGCAGACAGCAAGGTGTTCCACTGGTTTGAATGGTTCAGATCCAGAAAAAATAGAGGACATAGGTTGAAGACTCTCCCTAGATGCTGTAGATATCTGGAATACAAGGCTTTGACAGTTCACCTGTGTACCTGCAAAAAATCTCAACACGAAATGAATCAAAGCAACCAGAATATGATCTACTAATATATGCTAGTGAATAAGGAATCTAGCAACATATATATGCGAAATCACAACAACAGCATCATATGTGGGACATAAATCAACTTGCATTCGAAATATGAAGAAGTTTACAGCCAAGCCTTAGTGTTGACATGCATCTCCATGAAACTAGCTCTTCATCCCCAAAAGCTCTGACTCTAGCTCTTTATGCTCTCTCCAAATGATCTTGGGACAAGAATAAATCCAACAACATAACAATACCTTCAATGTTCTCCCCCCAACCATGGCTATGAGATCATATTTATATGGCTTTAATGGATAGAGATGTTTGAGAAATTAGTGGGTGAGGTGGCCTCCAAGATCCTAGAATGAGGGATCTCGAGCTCAACCAACCCACAACAGTAGGGATAAGGCAGTACATGAGGCTTATCATCTAGAAACCTCAAGAAAATTCTCCTTTTCCCCTTTTACTCAGGGTACCGCGCTTCTCCTTCTATGACAAAGCAGTTCTGGTAATAACTACCTATGGACCAAGGGAAATGGGTGGTGGCACCGCTTGTGGACAACCGATGAAAGGCGATGCAAGCAGGGGTACCACTTCTAGATAAAGGGGCATGCACGGTGCTGGGAATTTGTATGACAGATTAATGAAAAACCATTTAGTTTCCACTCCAGAAGCTAGGATCCAGGGCAAGTAGATATGTCAAATGTCTTATCACATGATGGTGACAGGATTTTGGTATAACAACTATGCCTAGGTCTTTCTTGGATAGTATATTGCTTGAATTTTAGTGTGCTTTTAGTATTTTCATTATGGTTTTTAGTTTAGTGTCCACATCTGTTTATACCATGTTTTGGTCATGCAGAGTAGATGGATTTCTATGGCTTCGCTGATGGTGCTTGCCACCACACCTTAAATCTCACCTCAGCTACTTGGGTCCTCTATTCCCCGTTTGAAGATTTGGTTAGTTTAGGAGCGGTTTGTATTGGTCCTGTTGAGGCCTGGAAATTCACAGGCGGCAACAGTGAGGGATTCTCCCCAAATAACATTCCCAACTATCCCATTGACTATTTGGTATAGGGAATCCATCTGGTTTTACGGTCTGGTTATCGTAGGTCAAAGTAACAACAAGGGTTTACCGGTTGCGGCCCGACCCACCGAGTTTTTGTATTTTTGACTTAAAGGAATGAAATGCAAGTGCCTAACTAAATGCAGGGCGATCAAGATGCAGGGAGAGGTCACAATGTGATGCATAGGTTCTTACCTATCGTCTTATGCTCGCAAGCAGCCAAATCAGATACAAAAGCAATAATTAACTATCTTATCTATCCCTAGGGAGCAAGGTTATCATTTTGGGTGAGCAATACATTTTGCAAATGCATTATGAAGAATCACATGTAGCTGATATTTCTTTCAAGACACATGAACACTTCAAGATATTCAAATAACCAGATAGCCGATCATTTTATAACAACATTTATTACTCACAGTGAAATCAATATCCCAGAAACTACTGAAGAACATTTAACAAGAACATAGGTTCATAAAATTAAATACTCTTACAGTAAATGAAACACAGTTGAAAACGAGATAGTTCCTCTTCAACAGTATTCATTGTGTTGCATTGATACATTCCACTTTTCACTCTCTCCAACAGGAAAAAATTGCAGTTTCCTTTGCAAAACGAAGTAGTTCCTCTTACAAGCAAACATTTACAAAATTTTCCAGGGAAAAAATCCCTATCTCAATCCTACTTTCAGATATTTAAACTACAATTTGAGACCCTTCGGATGCCTCCTCTCTCCCCCCTCTCAGCTTCCCAACGCTTCAAATCCTTCTGCGAGCTATTGAGTAACTGACAGCTCTTCAAGCTCTAGCTCTTCGTTGCCATTCACGCTATCTTTTCCTTCTGGATGTTTTGTCAATCATTTTTTTTATGAGCGTTTATCTTCTGGTCAATAACGGATAGGTTTTCCTATTCCATGCCTCTATTGTTTGCTTATTTTGTCCTTTTCTCCATTTTGTCTTCCTTGTGATTGTGCTGGTTTCGGTTCGAGCAAGCTCAGTCTTCACCTAGGGTCGCCACAGCAGTATATCGAATTCGTCCTGCAAACAATTACGGTGCATTATTTGTTGTGAAATGGGGTTTTAAACATTAACATCTTCTTCCATGAATGATAAATTCACAAGAAACTAGCCAGGTGCATCCAGACAGAGTCTCGATTAAGCTTTGGGCGGGAAAGTCACAAATCGGTAGTTGGCAAGCTTTGGAATCGGACAAGCACAAGACTTCAGGAGCTGCAACGGTGGAGGATTATAGGGACTGGGTGAGCAAAACACGACAAAAGGGTTTAATCGGATGTTGGCGGGAAACTTCATTAATCGGGCGTCAGAAGGATGATACATTGGGAGCTGAAAGAATCTCCCAGCTGACACGGCGGACGAGCCAAGGTTGAAGACATAAGCTAACCGTGGGTGGGGAAAGGACCAAATCAGACGTTGGTAGATACTCGCATCAACAGCTCACTAGCTCTCCCCAGCTGCAACAGCGGGAGGGTATAAGCTATGGTCTAGCGATTTAAGGCCAAAACGAATCGAGCGTCAGAGGAATCCAGACTTCGAACGAATAAACAATCTTGGAGCCGCAACGACGGAGGGGATGGAACTTTGCAGCTTCTGATCTAACAATGAAAAGAGGCCCGATCAAAGGAAAAATCAATGATTAAAACAGTGTTAAGGGTCAACTGCAGCCAAAGTCATTTTTCCTTCGCGAAGGCTGCTCTGAAGCACAAGATTTTACTTCTCCACGGCCAGAAATCCACGACTTAACCGAAATTGAACATGGGGGACATGAATCCACGGGAATCCAACTTCAAAAAGAAGACACGCTCTAGAGGTCCAAGAGTTCAACGATCAAACTGTACGAAATAATGAGGAGGGGCCCATAAATTAAAACATTAATTTGGGGGAGAACAGTTGTGGCAGCAACAACTAGAGATTACATGGTGAACCTAGATCTCTGGGTGATTTTTCTTTGAGTGGCAGACTGTTTCACAACAAAAATGCATCAAATGAATTCTTCCAGCTATCTATATTGATTTCCCAATCGACAGAAGTGTGGATCTTAATCATTGATGATGGTCCATTGGGGAAAAGGAAAACCGAGACCCTCAAGTCCAGATAACTATGCTGAGGCCAGAGTATGAGTTTCATTATTACCTCTATTTTTAGGTAGCTAACAGTGTGGACTCCACAGGGTTATAGTAGATAGTAAACAACAATATTCATTTGTTCCTCGTTCCCATGCCATTTTAACACTTTTGTGCTTTTGGACTTTTGTCCCTTTCATCTGAGTCCTTTTGTACGCCTTTCTTATTGAATTTTAATTCAGGATCCTCTATCCCATAGTGCCCTTTTTTGTGAGTGGTGTACTTTAAGTTTCAGCTCACGGACGGAGAGGATCTTTTGGCAATTTAGTATTTATGATTCAGCACTTGCTTCGATTTATGATGCTTTTATAGAAGTTTTGACTCTTTACTTGCCTTTTGGCATTTGTTTCTTGGCATGGGATCATTTATATTTAATACACTGTTCACCTTGCTTTTTCCCATGGGTCCTTTACTATCGCTCCTTAAAACATTTTAAATGTGACGTGGATGGAGCCCCGACATAGTACTCCAGACTCTTCGAATCTGGTCTAATTCACAGGAGTTAAGCAGGACTTCAATGCACACAACATTTTATTCGAGAAAACCGTTAGGCTGGAAGAAATCTTTAGCAACACACAGGATGACACTCAACGTATTTGCTATTCCCAAAAGACCTTAATATCCTCCAGACAACCGCAAGTTCATTCCCTTTATTGAAAATCAAAAACTTAAAATTAAATCGAATGAAAGCATGACTCGAAAACAAACCCACAGCTTATTTATATACAAGGCAGAAAAAATCAAAGAAACTCAAGAAAAGTAAGGTTTGAGAACCAAACCATTAACTTGCAAGTTCTCCTCCCATCCCTGTAAATCTTGCAGCTTATATGTAGCAAGGCCAAGTTTGGCTACAATCTGAAAAGGGCCTACCCATAACTGCTGGAACTTGGTATGCTTTCCTTTCTCATCATGGGGGTGATCCCATTTGAGGACTAAGTCTCCTACCTCAAAGTCTTTTTTCCCAGCTTTATGTTTGTCAAACCATCTCTTAACTGACTCTTGCTGCTATTTAAAACATTCTCTAGCCTTGGATCTGGCCTCTTCTGCCTTCAGGAGATTATATATTCTTATTATATATTCTTATAGAATCTTGAGCTAGTATGGAAGATGGCAGCATGATATTGGGAGGCAGGATAGCTTCCTTACCGTACACAAGGGTATAGGGTGACACTCCTATTGCAGACTTGGGGGTGACTCTGTCAGCCCACAGGGCGTTGGGTAAGGCTGAGTGCCAACTTCGCTGGTTTTCTATGACAGTCTTCTTCAGGATTCTAATGAGGTTTTTATTGGAGGATTCAGCTAGGCCATTCCCTTGCAGATAGTAGTTAGCAGAATAATGTAATTTTATCCCTTTATCATGAGCAAATGCAGTCAATTTAATTGATGAAAAGTATTTGGAATTATCAAAAACTACTGAAATTGGAACTCCAAACCTGGTCATGATATGATCTTATAGGAAGCTGATGACTTCGTCCTCGTTGATCTTGTGCAATGGGATAGCTTCGACCCAGCGGGTGAAATAATCAGTCGCAGTAAGAATGTACTTGTGCAGCAGGGAAGAATTTGGTTTTATTTCCCCGATAATGTCCAACCCCCATTGTTCAAATGGTTTTATGATCATAATAGGATTTAGGGATGCGACTTCCTTGTGCTGTCTTCCACCACACCTTTGACAAATATCACATTTCCTGACATGTGCATGTGCATCCTTGAAGAGTGTAGGCCAATAGTAACCGGCTCTAAGGATTTTGTGGGTTGTAGTGTCGCTGGAATAATGTCCCCCAGCTGGACCGTCATGTAATTCTGCCATTACTTTATTTGCATCTTCCTTTTCTAAACACCTAAGGACAACCCCGTCATAATTATTTCTAAATAACACTCCTTCAACAAGATGATAGGAGGCTGATTTGAGACACAGAGCTCTTCTTTGTTTTGAATTCCAATGTTCTGGTAATATTCCTGACTGTAAGTAATGTACAAGGTCCCTATACCAGGACTCAGGAGCTGTAAACAGAGGGCATACGTCCATTACATGCAATTCGGCTTCCTCTTCCCATGCTTGTTCTTCGTTGTTTCTACTTCCAGTCATCAATTTGCATAGCACTTGACCAACACTATAGTAGTCGGTTTGAATTCAAGGTCGTATTCTTGAAGGGCTGTTACCCAGTTGCCCCTTCTTTCTCCCAACTCTTTCTGAATGAGAAGAGATCTTACTGCTGGGTAAGGGACTATTACCTTGGTTCGATTTTTTAATATATAAGGCCTGAAAAGATTCACTGCCTTAAATACTGCGTAAGCCTACTTATCAATGCCTGGGTAGTTTAATTCAGCCCCTTGAAGCCCAGTGCTCATGAAAGAGATTGGGAATTCATCACCCCCGTCCTCTTTTTGTGTAAGCACGGCTGCCAATGAATCATCGAATGCAAATGTGTACATAATGAAGTCTTTATCAAAGTCTGGACTTTTCAGGGAGGGCGCATGGGAAACATCAGTCTTGATTTTGTTAAAAGCAGTCTTTTCAGTTTCAGTCCACTTAAACTGTGCATTCTGCTTGACCATCTGCTGCAGTGGCTTGACAGTCTGAGCAAAATTAGGCACAAAACTACGCATGAAGTTTATTGTCCCCATGAAGGATTGCATTCCTTTTTTATTATGGGGCATGGGGATTTGTTCAATGGCCTTGATTCTTTCTGGGTCTATAGATATACCTCTCTTTGAAACTATATGCCCCAGTAATTTGCCTTCTATGACTGCGAATACGCACTTCTTAGGATTGAGGGAAATGCCATACTTCCGACAACGCTCGAAAATTTGCTTTAGGTGGAACGCGTGCTCCCCTCTTTTCTTTGAAAATATTGTGATATCATCAAGGTATACCACCACACTTCATCCAATCAGTCCACGAAAAGCTATGTCCATAGCTCTCTGAAATGTCATGCCAGCATTAATCAGCCAAAAGGAATTCTTCTATATGCGAAAGTTCCCCATTTAGTTCTGAACGTTGTCTTCATTCTATCTTCCTCAGCCACTAACACTTGGTTGTAGCCAGAGAATCCGTCTAACAATGAGAACAATTCAGAACCAGAAACCATCTGTAGCAATTGCTCCATGGGAGGCACCGGATAGTTGTCTTTGTTTGAGGCGCGGTTTAAGTTTCTGAAGTCCACGCATAGTCTGATTTCTTCCGACTTTTTTCTGACCGGCACCAAATTTGACACCCACTCTGAATGCCGGACTTTAAAAATAATCCTAGCGTCCAGCAATTTTTTCACCTCACTTTGAATCAGTGGCTCCAACTTGGAGTGCATCTTCCTTAACGGCTGTTGATATGGCTTGACACCTGCTTTAATAGGGATGATATGATTAATAATGCTCGTGTTGTAGGTCTTCAAATCTGCGTAAGTCCAGGAAAAGACATCTTTGTACTGCTTGAGAAAACTGACAAACATATCCCTTTCGGTAGGTGAACAGCATTTGCTGAGGTTCACAAACTTAGGATCCTTCTCAGTCCCCAAGTTTATCAGTTCGAACTGCAGGGTTGAGCTATGCGTCTTTACATTAGCGGGTCTTTGGAATTTTTCATTTAAGTCAAACATCTTCTCTAATGTTCTGACTCCTTTAGGGATGAAATTGCCAAAATTTCATCTTGGCTTGGTGGTTTTCATCATCGATGATCGCTCCTTTGAATACATCCTCATTGGTCAAACATTCTATGATTTGTTGGTCATCATCAAACACCCTCAGATTGGTGATCATATCTGGTACGGAGGGCCTGAAAAGTAATTCAATAGAACATATGTTATTAGTGGGTACCAGCCTGGTAGCTGATTAGGCCAAAAGATCAGCGGCCGCGTTTTTCATTCTTGGGATTGAAACAATATTGAATGCACGAAAACATTTAAGCAAATCTCATACCTCGCTTTGGTAAGATTTCAAGTGGGGGGAAACACAATGTATTTGATTTCTTATCTGCTTTACAACTATTTCTGAGTCACCAAAAACTTTTAAATTACTAACCTTTAGCTCAATCGCTTTCTTGAGTCCCTGCAGCAGTGCTTCATACTCAGCCGTATTGTTAGTACACTCAAACTCTAATCTACAAGACAGGAAGTGTTTATTTTTTTGTGTATCAATGAGGATGCAGTCGGTCCCTGACCCTTCTAAATTTTTAGATCCGTCAAAAAATAAAGTCCAAAAAACATTATCTACTGAAAAAGAATCTACTTCTACTGCTAAATATACTATTTTACAATCAAAATCATCAGCCTACGAGAATAGAAGGAGTTCAGGCTAGGTGTCAGATGTGTCACTGGCCTTCTCCGCTTGATAGTTCCCTGGTTCCAGTTCAAGAAAGTAGTTTTCCAACACAGGTTCGACTGGTATATTCTTCTCATCCAGTTGGGTAACATTGTACTTCATGTGAGGCTCTCTCAAAACCTTAATCTGATTGGGGATTCCTTTGTACGGCAACCATAGGTGTGACCAATCTGAGGCGAAGTATCCATTCAATTTAGCTGACCAATCTCTGCTCAGGACCAGGCCATAAGCGTCTGGTATATCAGCCACCATGAGGTTGATAACTTGGCATACTTTATCATTTGATGCTAGATGAATTAGAATGTCCTCCATTTCACCAATTACCTTAACGTCTATCCTATCCAATTGCACCACCCTCCACGTGGTTGGCTTAAACTTCCCATTGATTTTCTTACATACTGATACGGGCATGACATTAATTGACGCCCCTGATTCTACTAGACAATTGTGAACGTTATGATTAAAAATTTCAAATGTTAGGAGGAAGGGTGGCTGTTTAATTTTAGACTTACCTCCAGTGCTAGCTTCTCCGATTTCTTCTTCGTCCAGAGGTTGATTGTCAGCGGGCCGCTCCTCTTCTGATGTTTCCAACAATTTCAACAACTTTTCCTTTTGTTGAGGTACTTTGCACATCTCAAACAGCGGGACTTTGCCTTTATCTTCTTCAAATATTCAACAACGTCATATTCAATTTGTTGTTTAATGGACTGAGATTTATCAACATTCGCCATTTCTTTATTTAGTTCAGGCAGCATTCTGTTCTGCTTGGGATCTTGGCTGGTAATAGTGAATTCCGGAGTCTTATCAGCCACGGATTTATCTTGAAATTTCTTCCTGATATTCCTTTGCAGCCTTCTGATCTTTGGGAGTAAAATACTGTCATTGCTGACCATCCCTTGACTTCTATTTGTCACGTTAGCTTCCCTGATACCTTTGTGTTTTTTAGTTATATCCTCTTCTGCATCGAGTAGAGAAACCGAACTCCAGAATGCCATGGTCTCTTCTTCTTGTTCTTTTGCGGAAGTAGAAGCAGCACTTTCTTGCCTTTCATCATCATCTTCTTCTGTTAGTCTCGAATCCAACATCTGATTCATGACTAACTTCATTGAATTTATCCATTGTGGGCAGTTCCTTTCGGAATGAGGTTGTTGAGGAAAGGTACAGAAATTTTCCATCCCTATATCTGTCAGATTCATGGATGCAGTTTTTTGAGGAGGAGGTTGGGACTGATTATTGTCCTCCCTTTTCTTATAATATGGCCTGTAGAAATTTTGTGCTTCTTTTTCCTTCTCCAAGTCTATGATCTTATTGGACATCTTTTGCATCATTTTGGCCATATTCTCCAGGTCTGGTGACTTTTCTTCCTTATGCTTATTGAACAGTAAGGTCTTCCTTCCTGCGCCTCTTTCTCCCGATTGTTCCGGATAGTCTTCGATACTTTCTCTTTCCACTTCCACCACTTCTGCTTCTTCGTAGGTCTCTGTCAAAGTAGGCTTGGCCCTACCTTTTGCAAACATGGCCAAATCAGGGCCCAAAGCTGAAGTATATTATTCAATCAGTACTTTGTCTAAAGGCTTATCTGTTTCAGAGAAATTTTTAAGATATGCTGCAAACCTTTGTGTGAAACTGTGCACTTTTTCTTTTTTTTCTTTCTTTAATGCACACAGTCCTTTCATGAGGGAAGCATGAGTCTTTTGGACTACGTACTTACTTTTGAACATTCTCTCAAAGGTATCCCAGTCTGGGATAGAGTTGGCGGGCAATCCAAAATACCACAAGGCCGCAGCTCCTTTGAGGGTATGCGGGAAAAGTCTACACACCACATATTCATGTTTCCCAGCCTTCAGACCTTCTATCGCCAAGTAGAAACTCTGTAGATGATCATCCACTAGGATCTTCTCATTTGGGTCAAATTTAGGCAATAACTTCTCAAAGGCTTGAGGTAGGTCATGTAGAGGCGAGGTCAGATTTAGAGGTGATCTAGCTTTCCAAGCTGGCAGTGGATTTGGTGGATTAGGTGGAGGTTGATCTTCGTTAACGCCGGCCATGAGTTGAGGTGGAGAGTGTGGAGGGGAACCAACAGGAGTGTGAGGGGGTGAACCAATAGGGGTGTGAACAGGAGAACTGTAAGGGGTGTCTGGGCCTACTTGGTTCAAAGGCAATTCAAATTCTGTAAGGCGGTTTCCACAAGTTCTTCCCAGTCTCCAACCAACAATGAATATTCTACTATAGGACGGTCTTTCTTCTTGTACTCTCTTCTAGGCAATTCATGGATAATCAGCAACCCTCCAATCTTCTTTACATAAGCACGGGTATGTCTTCTCAGATTGTTAACAATTTCGTTGTGAACAGGATATAGATGTTCTCTGTTTTCTTATTCCGGAATTGGATTACGTGGTCCACTACTTTCAGAACTGTAACCAGCGAAATAATCTCGGTAAAACGGGTTTCCTCGGCCAGCCATGCATTGGTGGCCCTCCTTCTAGCGCCAAAACTGTTGAGGCCTGGAAATTCGCAGGAAGAAACAGTGAGGGATTCTCCCCAATCAATGTTCCCAACTAGCCCGTTGACTGTTTGGTATAGGGAATCCGTCCGGTTTTACGGTCCGGCTATCATAGGTCAAAGTAACAACAAGGGTTTACCGGTTGCGGCCCAGCCCACCGAGTTTTTGTATTTTTGACTTAAAGGAATGAAATGCAAGTGCCTGACTAAATGTAGGGAGATCAAGATGCAGGGAGCGGTCACAATGTGATGCGCAGGTTCTTACCTATCGTCTTATGCTCGCAAGCAGCCAAATCAGATACAAAAGCAATAATTAACTATCTTATCTATCCCTAGGGAGCAAGGTTATCATTTTGGGTGAGCAATACATTTTGCACATGCATTATGAAGAATCACAGGTAGCTGATATTTCTTTCAAGAGACATGAACACTTCAAGATATTCAAATAACCAGATAGCCAATCATTTTATAAGAACATTTATTACTCACAGTGAAATCAATATCCCAGAAACTACTGAAGAACATTTAACAAGAACATAGGTTCATAACATTAAATACTCTTACAGTAAATGAAACACAGCTGAAAATGAAATAGTTCCTCTTCAATAGTATTCATTGTGTTGCATTGATACATTCCAGTTTTCACTCTCTCCAACAGGCAAAAATTGCAGTTACCTTTGCAAAACGAAGTAGTTCCTCTTACAAGCAAACATTTACAAAATTTTCCAGGGAAAAAATCCCTATCTCAATCCTACTTTCAGATATTTAAACTACAATTTGAGACCCTTTGGCTGCCTCCTCTCTCCCCCCTCTCAGCTTCCCAACGCTTCAAATCCTTCTGCGAGCTATTGAGTAACTGACAGCTCTTCAAGCTCTAGCTCTTCGTTGCCATTCACGCTGTCTTTTCCTCCTGGACATTTTTTCAATAATTTTTTTTTTGTGAGCGTTTATCTTCTAGTCAATAACGGATAGGTTTTCCTATTCCGTGCCTCTGTCGTTTGCTTATTTTGTCCTTTTCTCCATTTTGTCTTCCTTGTGATTGTGCTGGTTTCGGTTCGAGCAAGCTCAGTCTTCACCCAGGATCGCCACAGCAGTATATCGAATTCGTCCTGCAAACAATTACGGTGCATTATTTGTTGCGAAATGGGGTTTTAAACATTAACATCTTTTTCCATGAATGATAAATTCACAAGAAACTAGCCAGGTGCATCCGGATAGAGTCTCGATTAAGCTTTGGGTGGGAAAGTCACAAATCGGTAGTCGGCAAGCTTTGGAATCAGACAAGGACAAGACTTCGGGAGCCGCAATGGCAGAGGATTATAGGGACCGGGTGAGCAAAACACGGCGAAAAGGTTTAATCGGACGTTGGCGGGAAACTTCATTAATCGGGCGTCGGAAGGATGATACATTGGGAGCTGAAAGAATCTCCCAGCTGACACGGCGGATGAGCCAAGGCTGAAGACATAAGCTAACCGCGGGTGGGGAAAGGACCAAATCAGACGTCGGCAGATACTCGCATCGGCAGCTCACTATCTCTCCCCAGCCGCAACGGCGGGAGGGTATAAGCTATGGTGTAGCGATTTAAGGCCAAAACGAATCGGGCGTCGGAGGAATCTAGAATTTGGACGAATAAACAATCTTGGAGCCGTAACGGCGGAGGGGCTGGAACTTTGCAGCTTCCGATCTAACAACTAAAAGAGGCCCGATCAAAGGAAAAATCAACGATTAAAACAACGTTAAGGGTCAACTGCAGCCAAAGTCATTTTTCCTTCGTGAAGGCTGCTCTGAAGCACAAGATTTTACTTCTCCACGGCCAGAAATCCATGACTTAACCGAAATTGAACATGGGGGACATGAATCCACGGGAATCCAACTTCAAAGTAAAACAAAAGAAGAAATGCTCTAGAGGTCCAAGAGTTCAACGATCAAACTGTGCGAAATAATGAGGAGGGGCCCAGAAATTAAAACATTAATTTGGGGGAGAACAGTTGTGGCAGCAACAGGTCCTACTATCAATAACATCGTCGAGTATTGAGCAGTCATAGGTCTTCTAACTGAATCTACCTCCCAAGATGTTCACAATCTGGTAGTCTTGATGGAATCACAACTTGTGGTTTGTCATCTAAACCATGTCTACACCATTAGAAATCCTATGCTTCTCTGCCTTTTTCAGAGGGTACGTTTGTTAGAAAGGTCATTTGAAACCATCACTTGTAGGCATATCCCTAGGGAACATAATGTAGTTGTTGACTCATTAGCTAATTACATCCTAGATTGGAGTATTGCCCATTCATGACGTTAAATCAAATATGGTTCATTGTAAATAAACAATTAAAGACACATAAAAATCATGTAAAATACATTTACCATTTCAGACATATAAACACCAGGTAAAAGTTTGTATATATATATGAACAAGTTTACAAAAAATAGGTCACAAGACCCCATCTGAAGCACGTAGGATTTCATGCAAAAATCACCATACAAAATCATGAAGCTATTAGCTTTCAGTGGATATATCATGCACACAATGTCTAGTGATGCTCGTGGTAGCAGATCACTGCCTGGGCTACTCTACGTAGAAACCTACTAAATTGACCCAGTACTCCTGCTATAGCTTTCTGATGCCTCAAAGGGAGGTCATCGATGGAAGCGTCTGGGATGTCTAAGGTCAACCTCTCCAGGTTTTCCTCTAACTCCTGTTGATGTATATGTAACTTCGGAATGTATTCTTCTATGTATTCTACGTATTGTGACCCGATGTTTATTCCAGGATGTTTCTATTATGAATTTGAGTCATGTAGTCTTACCCCAATCGGGAGGATTATTAATGTAAACAAGTCTTGTCAAGTCATTAGGTAAGTCCCCACAGTTTCGGGGAACTTGGGTTATTATACACTAATTAAGGTGTAGGCTCGAGTAAGTAATTGTAAGTTAAGCCTACATGGTTGAGTGCACTTAAAGTCAATGGAATAATATAAATAGAGAGTGAGAGTCTCTCTATTTATCACTTGTGAATTACATCACTTGCTCTCTCAAGTGTGGTGCACCTTTGGAGAAGGAAATACTTTGGCTTGACAGAAGACAGAAGGATGCTATTGTGTTGGGAGGTCATCTTACTGTTTTGGGTTTCACATCTTGTGATGATACTATCTTAGAGGAATTTGAGGGGTTTTCTCCATTTATGGTTTCCCCTTCCAAAACTCTTTGTGTCTCTTGTCTCATGTGATGTGCTTATGTTTTTGCTGTGCTTGTTATTCTCTCAATGAAAAGATCCTAACATAATGCTCGCTTAAATGTTGAAAAAATAACATGGTATTAGAGATAACCTGAGAAGAAGACATTGTACAGCTACAGGAACTAGGGATTCCTATTTTTTGGATCTTTTTCCACATATTTTCAGCAAAAGTATGCTAGGATGACTCTCCATTGAAGGGTGCATCTTTATGTCGATACGGAATTCAATTTCAAACATTTTCAGTTTCGATGTGGAAATTAGGGCTTTCTACAGAAGAGGAATTTTTGAGTGAGACCAGAATAGGTTTATTATCCTCATCAAAACCGAAGTTTAGAGACCTGGATCAAGAAATTTGGTTGGGTGAAACTCCAGGAAAGTCAAACCCTAGTTTGACCCTGAGCTAGGAGAAACCCTAAATACTAAAACTGCTAAGTTTTGGTACAGTCGCTATATTCTGAGATTGGAAAAGTCTCAAAAGCTGAAAATTGTAGGGGATGAATATCAAATCCTGATGAACACTGTCTCCAAATCTCAGCCTCAGATTCGCTGTATTCAGGGAGCTATGATCTCTCAACGTTAGGGTTCTAGCCTCTTCCAGAAATCATCCATAAACAGGACACTTGGGGAAAATTATAATATCTTGGGATACAGAGGTCCAAATGGAATTCCTGAAGATTTTCCAGAAAGGTAATGGACTTTAATTTCTGTGATATGAATATCAGACTCAGAATATGAATCAGGGACACGTGAAATGCCGTACAACTTCGCTGTTCTGAACAGTCCTGTAATAGGTCACCTTGGGAAAAGGATCATAAATCCTAAATGGTGAAACAAATTCTAATGAAACCTATGGTGTTGGATCAGGGACATTCTAGGTTACCTCATTTAGAAATATCAGAAATAGAGGAGTAGTAATTTCGGAGATATCACAGAAACACTAATAGGCATTTCTGTAGAAGAAATCAGAAAATTAGGGCTTCCTGTTCCGAGAGCTTCCCTCCACTGTTTTCAGAAAAGGAGTACATTGGACAGATCCATTTGAAGAGATATATCTGTTCATCCAATCAGATCTGAAAGATTCCAAGTTTTGAAAATTAGGGTTTCTGTGACAAACCCTAGATCAGCAAACTCCGGGACAAGGACGGACACCTCAAATCGGTAAGATCTAATCCTTTGCTATTTCCATTTGAGGTTCTCATTTCAAAATGATCAGATTGATAATAAGCTTGGTGAAGTTGACAAAATCCAAGCATAGAAGTATTTTATCTATCTGGATTGGACACCTACATGAGTATAGAGGTTCCATTTTCAGAGGGAGATGAGGCCAAACAAGACATCATGCTCATGCTGCAGAGGATGATGAACCATCCAAAAAGAGATCCAGACATGAAAGTGAATATTCTTCAAGCGAGGATGAATATGTTCTTATGTCAACTATCACAGGTAACATTATTCATGGAAGTGATGATTTTCTTATAGACAGTGGGGCTTCCAAACATATGACGGGATTCAAGGAATCTTTTGTGAGACTATCAGAACATGAATGACTAGGAGATGACTACCAATGTCCAATAAAAGGTAGTGGGGAATCTTCATACAAGCTATATTTTGGTAAGTCTCTAACAATGAAAGAAGTATTGTTTGTGCTAGTATTGAAGAAGAACCTTCTCTCCATTTCAGCATTGATGCAAAAGGAATGTGGGCTGCATTCATAGATGGTCAAGTCATCATGTGACCAAAAAGGAAAGACTATCGATGATGTGGTAGTGATTGAAGAACAAGAAGGAGGCTTGTACAAATTGAAGGGCCATACAGAACAAGCCTCGATCCATGATACGGTAGAGCCAAATGATATTTGGCATAGAAAACTTGCACATTTTCACTACAAAGCAAAGTTGTTGAAGGTCTTCCAGAATTTCAAGCTATTTGAAGGGAAGAACAACTTGAAGCGGTAAAAGAAGCGGTGAAGAATGCAGAAGTGGTGATGGCCACCTTGAATGACCTCCCAGGATCGTGGAATTCATTCATTCAAGGAATGTGTTCCAGAAGGAAGTGATTACTTTCATCAAACTTTGGGAAAAAGAAGAAGCTCTACCCATAAGAAGAGAAGATAAGACGGGAGCATTTGAAGATCCGGCTCTCACCATCCAAAGAAGATCCCTCTAGCAATGAGGAATATGAAGAACCTCTTATCCACCTCAGCATTTGGATAAGAAACGATGCGACTATGAATGAAGAAGACGATGAAGCTGAAGGCTCAAGAAGGAGTCTACCCTTGAAACAAATAAAGATAAGTCTTCAATTGTCATTTCATTATATTATTTTTTTATGCATTTGTTTATATTCAGTTGTTGTATTATGCATGATAGGATGTTTGCATTAATGACAACATACTACTAATATGCATGTGATGGGTAAGTAGCTCATGGTGCTATACAAATTCTCCATTCCTATTTATCTAGAATGAAACCTCTTTTCTGACATATTGGATTAGTGCACAATCTCAATGTTGTCCTGGTAGAGATGGAAGGCATCTAGAAAGTTTCAGTGAGATATGGATGAATGTTGTATTGGCTAAAGTAGTTGCATGATCATATATTTATGCATAAGTATTTGCCAGTATGAATATTCCATATGAAATGTTCTAGCCATACAAATGTATTTGACTTGTAGGAAAGACCGCATACATAATCACCTACAAGAAAACAAGAATGAAGACTTGTTCCAAAGAGAAAGTGATGACATTTCAAAATGAAGAATAATATGACGAGTGCAGTGACATCATTGATGCAGAACCTTCCAGCCACCAAGAAGAAAGGGAAGACCAGTTCAAGAAGAATGATGTCAAGACGCAGTATCGAGACCTAAAGAAAAGTTCATAGTTCCATCATGCAGTAGATGGAAACATCGTGGGATACAAAGCAAGATTTGTAGCATGAGGCTTCTCACGAAAGGAAGGCCTAGACTATGAAGAGACATTTGCAGCCAGTAAGAGTTGAAACACATACATGATGAGATTGATGAAAATATTAACCTTTGCTACAAGGTTGAAGATGCAAGTCTATGGTCACATAGAATATTAGTAGCATAGTAAGCTACTTGTCACTCCGGTACAAGATGTTTTTAGTGCATAGAGCATAGAAGACAGAGGGAGTATGATGCTTCGCTTCAGAGGGAGTGACTACATAATATATTGAGGTTCGACATGGTACGACAGGATGGGAATATTACTGATGACTCTATACTTTACTGAGAGTAAAGCGGATTCCAACCTTTGCTTCAAGGTTGAATACAGAAGACCGGTGATGCTCCTGTTATGTGTCGATGCACTATTGTTCTAGGTATGGTGGTGTGGCAGAATACATATGGAGTCTTCCTTGGACAAGGGAAGTATGCAGTAGAGATCCTGAAGAGATTTGGGATGATGGACTGCAAGGCTTTGGCTACACCCATGGCATCGAACCTGAAGCTATTGAGTGATACTTCTTCAGAGACGGTTGATACTACGATGTATCGTCAGATGATTAGGTCCTTGATGTACCTGAGACCAAATATTTGCTTTGCTGTGAACACATTGAGACATGTTCACCTCATGGTTGCAAAGCATGCAGGGGTATAGTTTATTATGGGCTCAAGTACGATGCGAATCTGAAGATTAACCTGGAGGGTTATGTTGATTCAGATTGGGCAGGCAGTGCCATCGACAGGAAGAGTACTTCAGGATGTTGCTTCAGTATGGGATCAGGTGTGATCTCTTGGTTTAGAAGGAAGCAATCCTGTGTGGCACTGAGTACAGCTGAAGCAGAGTATGTTGCAGCTTGTTTAGCTAGTTGTGAGGCAGTATGGCTACGAAAGCTACTGTCTGATATATTTGATCTCCAGTTGGATGCTACCTATATACATTGTGACAACTAGAGTTGCATGAAGTTGTCAGAGAATCCAGTGTTCCATGACAGGTCGAAGCATATTGAGATCAAATATCACTATATCAGGGATATGGTGCAGAGAGGAGCAGTGAAGCTCCTGTATGTTGCGACGGAGGAACAGATAGCTGATGTATTGATGAAGCCATTGGCTAGGCTGAAGTTCGAGTACTTCAGAGAGAGACTTGGTGTTCTCCAGATCGAGGCTTCCTCCTAGAGACAATGATGTGTCCCAAAGCCATTCTCACGAGGAGGTCAGATGTAAGGGCTGAGCCATTCTGTCATGGTGAGAGGATTCAATTCCTTCCATGTCAGATATGAGTGATGAGATTGAGAGCCATTCTGACGAGTAGGTCATATGTAAGGTCTGTGCCATTCTGTTCTTGGCTAAAGGATTTAGTTCCTTCCATGTCAGATGTAAGTGCAGAAATATCTCCTCATTGTGGGTGAGAGTCTTCCATCATTGTGGCGGAGGTGGCTCCTGCCTGGATGGGATTGTGCCATTCTGATGAGCAGGTCAGATGTAAGGGCAGTGCCATTATGTTCATGGCTAAAGGATTTAGTTCCTTCCATGTCAGATGTAAGTGCAGAAATCTCTCCTCATTGTGGGTGAGAGTATTCCATCATTGTGGCGGAGGTGGCTCCTACCTGGATGGGATTGTGCCCTTCTGACGAGTAGGTTAGATGTAAGTGCAGAAATATCTCCTCATTGTGGGTGAGAGTCTTCCATCATTGTGGCGGAGGTGGCTCCTGCCTGCATGGGATTGTGCCATTCTGACGAGCAGGTCAGATGTAAGGGCAGTGCCATTTTGTTCATGGCTAAAGGATTTAGTTCCTTCCATGTCAGATGTAAGTGCAGAAATCTCTCCTCATTTTGGGTGAGAGTCTTCCATCATTGTGGCGGAGGTGGCTCATGCCTGGATGGGATTGTGCCCTTCTGACAAGTAGGTCAGGTGTAAGTGCAGAAATCTCTCTTCATTATGTGGATTGAGAGTATTCCATCATTGTGGCGGAGGTGGCTCCTGCCTGGATGGGATTGTGCCCTTCTGACGAGTAGGTCAGATGTAAGTGCATAAATTTCTCTTCATTGTGGCGGATGTGGGTCTAGCCTGGTTGAGAGTCTTCCATCATTGTGGTGGAGGTGGCTCTTGCCTAGATGGGATGGTGCCCTTCTGACGAGTAGGTCAGATATAAGTGCAGAGCC
Source organism: Pseudotsuga menziesii (assembly GCA_001517045.1). Lineage (NCBI taxonomy): Eukaryota > Viridiplantae > Streptophyta > Pinopsida > Pinales > Pinaceae > Pseudotsuga > Pseudotsuga menziesii. The sequence continues at coordinate 469,402 of LPNX010467319.1, read as the reverse complement.
ATTTCACAAATGGTAGTTGATGTGTCCTACCATGCTGGTGAATATAAGTGCTGAGCCATTTCATACATGGTAGTTGATTGTGCCTACCATGTTGGTGAATGTGAGTGCTGGGCATTTCTGATGTGATTGTAGTTTACTACATGATCAGATGTGAGTGCTGGGCGTGCCTTTCTGACGAGCAGGTCAGATGTAAGTGCTGGGCGAAGACCTACATGAGAGTAGGCCTACAACTAGCATGAAAAGGGTTTGGCTCTGTAGAACTTCCTATGACGAGATAGTACACACATGATGATGACCAGTGGAGAGCCAGATCGAGCTGTGATCCAGATCCAGTTATGATGACTCTGAGAGATCTAGATCGAGTGATGATCCAGATCCAGCAGTGGAGATCCAGATCGAGTGATGATCTAGATCCAGTGATGCCATCGAGAGATGATCCAGATCCAGATGAATTGAAGATGAAGATGACTTGAAGTTGAAGATGACTTGAAGACGAAGATGATCCAATTGATGCAGAGAAGAAGACCAGTACTGAAAATTGTGTCGAAAGAATACCTTCCTAGTTAAGAGGGAGTGTTGATGTATATGTAACTTCAGAATGTATTCTTCTATGTATTCTACGTATTGTGACCCGATTTTTATTCCGATATGTTTCTATTATGAATTTGAGTCATGTAGTCTTACCTCGATGTTCCGATCGGGAGGATTGTTAATGTAAACAAGTCTTGTCAAGTGATTAGGTAAGTCCCCACATTTTCGGGGCACTTGGGTTATTATACACTAATTAAGGTGTAGGCTTGAGTAAGTAATTGTAAGTTAAGCCTACATGGTTGAGTGCACTTCAAGTCAATGGAAGAATATAAATAGAGAGTGAGAGTCTCTCTATTTATCACTTGTGAATTACATCACTTGCTCTCTCAAGTGTGGCGCACCTTTGGAGAAGGAAATACTTTGGCTTGACAGAAGACATAAGGATGCTGTTGTGTTGGGAGGTCATCTTACTGTTTTGGGTTTCACATCTTGTGGTGATACTATCTTAGAGGAAGTTGAGGGTTTTTCTCCATTTATGGTTTCCCCTACCAAAAATATTTGTGTCTCTTGTCTCATGTGATGTGATTATGTTTTTGTTGTGCTTGTTATTCTCTCAGTGAAAAGATCCTAACATAATGCTAGCTTAAATGTTGAAAAACTAACAACTCCCTGGTGATATCATCGCCCTGCAGTACAAAGAGGGCTCTAGCTCATCTATCCAATGGGGAAACTCCCCCAGGTCATGCTGCTCCAATGTCTGCATGAAAATATTTAGGTATCATTACTTAACATAAAAAATATAAAACATCAAAAAACATAAAACCATTTTATCCATTTTAGGGTTTCTTGCTTCTTACCGATGTCACCCCACTGTCCGCCAAGTGGGAGTGGTAGGTCGGGGTCTCTACTGAAGTCTGTACCCGCATAAGCATAATCCTCCACCATGAGAATCTGATCTCAGAGCCATTTGAAGAACAGGTCACCGAACTTCACCCTCCCCCTGCCCGCTCCAGTATGGGCCATAATCCGGACCCACCTCTGCATACGAGGGTCCCATGCTCTCAGCTCTATGAAGACCACCTGAGGCCTCATCTATGGTACATGTTCAAAGAAGAAGCAGTCTAGAATGGAGCCAAATCCGAACTACTTCAGTTCTCCCTGTCAACACTTAGTCAGCTGATCTTTGAATATCGGGAGAAAATATTCCACCCAGTTGAATACTATAGGTGCCATGGCCTCTATGGCATATAACATGTGTTCCCTAGAATATCAATGCACACCCTGACTCCCAGCCACTCTCTACATAGTAAATAAGACAGTCCGTAGGGGCCCATCCATCACTACCTTTATGTGGATTTTCTTCCCCGATGTCCTTGTCCCTGGGATACAGTGATGGTCTATCAACTATTCTATGGTAATACCCCATCCTCGAGAACCTGTCAGTGAGATGGGGGCACCCCGTCTCAAGAGTCTAGTTAAGAAGTAGATGTCCTCTACCTCTGCTATTAAAATATGAGCCCCAACCTCAAAGTGTTTCTGCTCCAAATGCCACATCTAGAGTATGTGCTCTAGCAACCACTCATGTGATACCATGCTAGGGGTCTGGAAGAATTTCAGGAGCTCATAGTCTCATAATGCATCTATATAACCCACATTCCTTTCAGCAAAAGCGTCATCATTGTCATGTTGTCTTTCTTTCCATATCACCATGATTGATCAGCAAAGACCTGCCAAAAAAAATCATAACACATATTAGAATCATCCTCAATCATTTAAAATCAAAGAAATGATTTATTTTTTCTTGTGTTATCATTTTCAAATCTTCACGGCCGGCACCGCCTGTGAGCCATTGAAGACAGGTGGTGGCACTGCTTGTGATCCTTGTTTTAGGTGCAGTTCTAGTGAGGTACCGCATATCCCACAAGAGATAAAGCATGGTGCATGTTCAGGCTCCTTAAACATGAAAAGATCATCAAGTCCATTTTCGATTATTTCTAGGCTCGTAAAAAGTAACATTGTGTGAAGAAACCTCATGGAGTCCTCTTTAAACTCTTTATAGGATCCCTAAATAAAAAAATATTGTCGAGTGATATTGTCTTCTTCACGCTCATTAAAGCATTTGAAGAGTCATCCTTCTAATGGTAGGTTATCTCTTTTTTGGTTCGGATGGACTATTTACGAAAAAGGAACACTCCAGCCAATCATGACTGGAAGAGTTCTCTAAGATATGTTTTAAAAAAATTTCAGGCCTTAGGGACTAAATCATATGAAAAAGGACCCCTTTGGAATCTTCTTTCATAATTGTTCAGACTCTCTAAACATGAGTGATACTGATTTTCCTTTCATTGGACTCATTAAATTAAACATTGAGAGACCCGTTTTTGGGAACAAAGCCCCCCTCTCTCAGGTTCATAAAACATATGAGTTTGGACTTATCTTTGGACAAGCTATACCGATTGTTTTTTAACCTCTTTGAACTCATAAAACTAAAAAGAGGCACTCATCGATCATGATCGAGAAAATGGGAAGGGAATCATTTTGCAAATAAATGGCAGTAGTTTTTCGTTACCTTTGAACATGGCACTTATCTGCATATCATTTTAGTCAATTGGGTATTTAGCTGATCTCCATGACGATCCACTTTCATGATTCATGTCACTCCTTTGACTCTTTCAAAAGAATGCATTGTCCACTGTTGCATTGTGTGTTTGTCCTATTTATTCATGCTACCAAGTCTTTTGTCGTGCCGCCCAATGTTTGAAGGGAAATTGAAGAAGTTTACCTATGCAGTCAAACCAGTCTCTGTGTCAGTACTTTTGAGTCAGCCCTATGGTTAATACATTCAAATAATTCCAGAACTATGTTTCAAGTTTCACATCGTCAATGTGGGACTCATCATGGCCCTCCTTCAACGAGACTATTCTCGTCGACATCAGCTCATCATTCGGGAAATAGTCTTAGAAAAAAAAATTAGTACCTTGAGATCTGTATGCCTTAATGACAAATTATCTTGCTCTCAACATAGGTTCACATCATTGACCTTTGATCAATAGAATCGACTGGGTGTTCGACATCAGGACATCTATTCACACTTAGTAGATTGTACTAGGGTACCTTGGGAATCATTAACATCAATGATGATCTCCCTCGCACTTGTTAATGGTTCACATCATTGGCCAGTAATCAAGTGGTTTCTACCATGTTTGAATTTAGATCATTGCAATCACATGGATAGAATAGTAATTTGTGGAAGACAAGATCAAGACCCTGGGTATGTGTTTAAATCTATGATGGCTTTTCCATAGGTTGCGACAGAGTTTTGTATATCTAGCATGGATCGACATTTGTATGGTCGTGGCTATGCTCAAATTTGCGTCTGTATGACATAGATCTACATTGTATGTATGGTATCTATGTCCAAGTTTGAGTCCTCTATCACATGGATCTACACTGTATTCTAGTAGCCATGCTTGTTTATTCCTCCCATGGATCTACCTTGTATTGATCTGTAGCCATGAGTTGGTTACTTGCGTCTATGAGTAAAAAATATTGATGTACCATAGATGCCTACTGGATGACATGCTCCAATTGAGATGAAATTTTCACCTCGAAGTGACAACTTGTTCTCTCAAAGCTCTCGTTTATCGTATCCCTCTAAGACTCATGCTTTGCCGGGCATCCTGTTATACCCAAATTTTATCACCACCATGTGATAAGACCTTTGACTTACATATTTTCCCTTAATCCAAACAATTGGAGTGGAAACCCATGTTGTTTGTCAATCTTACATAAAAGTACTCAGCACCATGCTTTCCCCGTTAACCATGAGCGGTACCTTGCTCGCACCGCCTGTATCTTGTTTTCCATAAGCGATGCCATAGCCTATGGCCTTTGGTCCATAAGCATTTCTAACCTAAGCCACTCTGTCATAAGAGGAGAAAAGAGGTACCCTGGGTAAAATGGGAAAAAGAGAAGTTTCTCGAGGCTTCTATATCATGAGCCTCATTTCCTCCCTTATCCATATCATTGTGGGTCAGTTGAGCTCAAGATCCCCCATCATCGGATTGTAGAGGCCACCTCATCCACAAATCTCTCAACCATTCCTATCCATTGAGCCTTATAAATACAAGCTCATGTCCATGGTTGAGGGGGAGAACTATAGAGGTATTGTTATGCTGTTTGATTGACAACTTGGCCCAAGCCATTTGAGAGCATAGAGAGAAACCTTGGAGCTTATGGGGATGAAGTGTTGGTTTCATGGAGATGCATGTCGACACTAAGGATTAATTGCTTGTAAACTTCTCCATTCATCTTAATAAAAAGTTGATTTTTGTCCCACATTATTGTTGTTTTGATTTTGGATGTAAATGTTGTTGGATTGCTTTGTCACGAACATGGATAAGTAGATGATGTTCTAGTAGCTTTGATGTGTTTGCATGTTTGATCTCGTTGCAGGTACACAAGCACTATCGAAGCAGCATTCTAGGTGTCTATGACATCTAGGGAGGGTCTTCATCCTTTGTCATTCACTCATTTGTTCTGGATATGAACCATTCAGACCAAAGGAACAACTTCTATATGCAGAAGGTGACATATTCCTACTGAGAAACACCCAAAACAAAAAAATTAAGAAGGTCTGGAGACTAAAAGGAGGAGCTCTCAATCCTCATGTCGAAAAAAATGATACTTGTGGGAAGGAAACCCTAGAAGAAAACATTCAATATTTAAATGATGACAGTACCATTGATGAAGAAAATCATAGTAATGAAGAGGACTTCGAAATGACACTCTTACTTTGTTAGAAATAATTTGTTGGATGTCAGTTAAAAAAAGAAATTGGGTAGAAAGATATGAATTGGATACAAAAGCTGCATTGATAGAGTTACTAACAGTGTTATTTGAGGCATGTGGAGTCAAATACCAAGTAGATGAAGGTCCTTTGGAAGAAATTGATGTGGATGATGTGGTGGTCTCCTGAGTTAAACCAAGCCAAGGATAGTAATATAGAAGACTACCTTGGATCCAAGCAAAAGGATTTGAATAATTTCAAAGATAACCTTCTTGTTGTGTTTGGATAGTATTGTCCTTCAGTGCCAACATGGACCTTTGTTTGATCAAGTATTCATGGAAAAATGCATAGATTATGTCATTGCTTTTTCATGTACCCCTCCAAGAGTTTTTCGACAGGTTACAACATGGGTTCAACTCCAACTTGTGACATCACTTGTTACTGTTGAGAAAACCCTTTGTGGACAGCGTGAGACTACACAACGTCAATTGAATGTTGAGAAAAATAAAAGGAAAGATGGCCCTCATTTGGAGTCATTGAATAAGACGTTGTCTATGACACATGAAAAGATAACTATGGCAGAGAAAATGATGCATAAAATATTTACAGGGATTTTTATGCACTGTTATTGAGACGTAGATATAGATATTTAGATTTCTTGTATCAGAGCTATTGGTTCATGGATTATGTCTTATCCATCCCTATTCTTACAATATTTGTACTTGAAATACCTTGGATGGAATTTGAATGATAAGAATTATATCTAGAAGATTTCCATATTGGCACTGCAAAATCTGTATGAGGTGGATGACAATGTGCCACAACTTAGCCTCTTCACATAATTATTTTGCAACCGTATAATTGAGCTAGCAGATGATTTTGATATGTCCATGGCTATTAGTGTCATTGGACTCTTGAAATAGTTATTAAGGCATCAGATTCTTGCCGATGATGGGCTTGGTCCATTGTATGACCTATTGATTGATGAATCGCCACTTATTCACCATGCTGTTGTAGAATTAGTACATGATCACTTAATAGCTCATAAATTTAGCAGCTCATAGCCTATCCCAAAAGGAATGAAAAATTAATCTGAAGTTCCTGTAGGGAGGTTGCTGCAAATATTGAAGGAATTTTCTAGAGACACAATTCTTAGTTGCTATGTGATTGATACTATCTAGGAAGATATGAAGCAATTTAAAGATTGGAAATGTATCATTTCAATTATTTTAGATGATCAAGGATTGAACTTACAGAGAAAGATTCCACAAATCTTGTTTGTGTTTTATGTTCCTCTATGAAGAAGGCAATAGGAGAGAATATTGTTCTTACTGCTGATAACTGTAAGCCTTCACTCATCAAAGCTCAGAGGGAGGTACTAGACAATAATAAATGAGAAGTGATAGAAAGTATGATGAAACATTATCCACTGATGTTGAGCAAATATTTAGCAGACAAGGTTAAGATATCATCAATAGTTGAAATTATCATGCATATGAAGCTTGAGCCTTATTCACTCAAACGTCAAGAACATAATTTCATGACTTTAATTCAACTTGTAAAAGAAGAATTTTTTGAACATGGTGACACAAATACTTTAAAATCATGTGTCAAGGAAATCACATTCTACACTACTAAAATTTCAGAATACTTGCAAGATTCTACCCAAAATAATTCTAGTTTGGAAGATAAAATTGGACTAGAACAGTTGCAAGTGAGCACACCTGTGTCACCACTGAAATTCTTTGATGTTTTAGAGGAATTTGGAAGTTGGATTGGAACACCCTTTTTTAATTTGTACAAGACCTGCAGTAGGGGTTTGCAAGGCTTTTTATCAGGGTCTCCTCTTAGATTTTATTCCCTTACTGGGTAGATCCCTACTTGTGTATCATTGCTCAGTCAACTTTGTGATCAGGGAGGAGCAAGATTAATGTTTCCCACATGTGTCAATGATACTTTTGAAAATAAAAATCAAAAGAGTTCCTATGAAAAGAAAAAGTGTTGGATAGGCAAGGGTGTTGGGCATACAACAAATTTGTTTTTCACTCCATAAGGTGTTTCAAATATTTGGTCACAAAGCACAAAATTGCATGAATCCAAAGGAACAATATAATCAAAAGGAGGATGCTCCAAGGAGTCAAAGAAGGGATTTGAAAAGATATGACATTTAAGCTCTAGAAAGAAATATGCCTCATGAAATGTATTTAAAGATGGAATCTAAGAAAATCCATAAGAATTTAAGAAATACAACCGTCCAAATTAAGAATTTTTTTTTGCTTTGTTCTCATTAGATGTCAGTCTAAAACAAAATTGTCCAAATTTAGTTTCCTATGATCAAATATTAAAAAAATCAACTTAAATTTCCAAAAGATGACTTAGATCATAAATTAGTAATGAAATTTTTGAACACATTTAAGAAAGAGCACTAAGTCAGGGGGAGACAATGATAAAAGTCAGGGGGAGTCACTCAGTCCTTTTCCCTTGATGTCAAAGGGGAGAAATGAAGGGTATTACAGAGTATTGCCATCAATGCCAAAGGGGAAGATTGTTGGCAATATGGAAGATGGTGTTATTGGCATTGATGTCAATATATACACTATTTTTGACATTTGGTAAAAATGCTATATGCTCTGTTTGAGTGAACCATGTCAATCTGAAGAACCCATAAAGAATGTGTATGAAAGGAATGCTTGTAGGAGGAGTTCATAATACTCATATAGATGTTGTATGACCTGAGCATGGATTGAATCTGAATGTATCACAATGGATGCTGCAATAAATTGCAAGAACACCTTTTATATGATGCAAACTATGCTATACAAAGCTTGGAGAAAATAGGGCTATGCAAGAGTCCTATTTATTTGGATCACTTTTTTCAAGCAATACTCGACTTGCATTTGGTTCATACTTTCCAGTGAATATTTCGTAAGTTTTGTTTAATTCCCTTCTGCTTGAGAGCATTTCAATTCTTTCTGTACAAGTTTCAATCATTAATAATCAATGTCTAAACATGCACCTTATTTCATTACCAATGGAGTTGGAGCACATGATTTTACATGACTTATCAATGATGTGAATAAAAGTCATAAAATGTGATATGCTATCAAGCGCACTAAAAATCAAGTTGGAATAATAGAGGCATAAAGTTAACCGTTTGTATTGAATTCTTTTTCCTCTCGGTTTGCAGATCTTAATCCTTTTAGAGGAATAAAAGAAGCCATAGAAAGATTTCCTTCTAATTGGCAGAGACCATGGATTAAATTGCAAAGTGTCGGTGTTGTAAAGGAAAAGAGTTGAGGAACGGTATTATGTCCATCATTGAAGTATGATTAGCTGGAAACGTTGGAGAGAATATGAGTACCGGACTTGGAATCTCTGTGTTAAGGTTTGTTTTATGCTGGGTATTATCTATCCATTGAAACATAAAAGAGCTATGTAGTATGAAAAGTTGTGCGCACAATGCAGAGTATCGTACTTTTAAGGAACATGATATTGTCTGATGACAATGTGTAACCTAAATTCATCTGAGTCCCAAGATACAAACACCACCATTGTTGATTTTACAGAACATGGGCATGTAAAACCAAAGTAAAGAGCAATCCATATCTGGAGTATCTCTGAGTCAATATTATTGTTTAGAATGTTGAAAATGTAGAATGACGTGGGTATTGAAAGAATCCTTAAAATTCGTTAGAAAATGCTTATGAAAAGCCACTAATAGAAGTTTTTGAATGAGGAGACTCAGTGACCATTCCATCATGAAATCAACAATGGAGATCGAGCTTCACAATGGGCTTTCTCCCACATTGGTTGCGCAAATGAACTTTTAGGGGCTTATATACCCCATCCTTTCATACTCTATTTGACGTGTAGATAAAATGTATGGTGGGGGATCTTGGTGTTTGGAATACATGAGAAGATCACCAACTCGGAGCCCGGGATGACCTATCGAGCCCCCTACCTTTTGGCACATGTGGAAAATTCCATCATTGATGAGGATAATGACATGGCAGGGAGGTGTTCCAAACATGGCAGATCATGAAGCTGAGATGGTAGAAGACATTGCTTCTTGGATGTGGACGATGACTAAAAATGATAATAACGTGGCATCAATGATGACAGTGACACGGCTTTGACGAGAACATTGTGAACGATGATATGGCTTCAATGAGTATGAACATAAGCGCTAAGGTGGACAGCGTGACAATCTCATAAGTTAGATGAGGGCTATAACCTAAGGTTAAAATCATACTATTGGGTGCTAAAGAGATGATAAAATAAATAATTAATAAAGTAATACAATTTGCACTAAAACTTAGTACAAAGGCTAAAGCGCTAGTGTTAATAACATGAATAAATCGGTTTTAATGTTAGAATCGAAAATTGTTAGCAGAGTTTAACAATTAGAGAAAAAGATAAATATATTTATAACTAAAAACTTAGTTTAACTTTATTTTGCTTATGAAAAAGCACATCATTCATGAAGGATTACATGAGAAGACATATCATTCCATGAAGAGGTGTAGAAAGAAAGTGTATAAATATGAAGACATCATTTGAATAATGTGTATCTCGATGGATTATTTTGTATCTTGGTAGTTATTCTATCCATGGATATGAACCTAGTGTTCATCTTTGAACAGATTGGAATCTGTTGACAGGTTGAAGCTTGTCAGAGGATTGTATTCCTCATTACATGCTGAGCCATGTATACAAGCTGGGTCTTGTAAGAGAACTGGGTTTCTCCATCTAGTTGGGGCTAGATAATTATTTGTAAAATAGAATATATATATATATATATATATATATATATATATATATAGAGAGAGAGAGAGAGAGAGAGAGAGAGATATTATTGGAAAATGTTATGACTGTTTAAATGTCATTTGTGATTTGGCAAAGATTTTTTTAATAGATACTGATTCACCATCCCCCCCTCTTAGTGTCTAAGATATGTTTCTACAAGTTCTTCTTAATGTAGGATGTATTTTAATTCTATTTGTTTATTTTCATGCAAGGTGTGGTGTGTTTCATTTATGCAAGTGTGTTTACATTTATCTAGGTGTTTTTTTAGTAATCATGGTAATTTCCAAAAGTATTTCCTAACCTATCAATAATGGAATGATGATTTATGGAACGATGGAAATGCATGATATGAAAAGGGATAACTTGGTGATAGTAGGATCCTAGTCACATGATTGATTCCTGAGTTCATCACTAGGGAGGGTTCAGATAGCTTTTGTAGTTGATTGCATCCTATTTAAGTGTTCATTCATTGAATTATGTTATGAAATATACCAAATGGAGTACTATTGTAGAAGGTTTAGATCTTGAGTATTGGAAAATTTAACTACAACCTGTATTGTAACACCCATGGATTTAGTAAGGTAAAAGTAAATATTTATTTAATGCAATTAATTTTATAAGTAGATAAGAATTAGGTATTTTAAGGTAGATATGATCTAATCGTTATAAACAATGACTACATTTCACAAGTTTACAAACATCGGTTGAAAATTAAATGTACAAAATTTAATATACACATAAATAAACTGACATAAGATAAAGATGGAGAACATTCATGTAGATAGAAAGAAAATTACGGATTGTTGTGGAGCCAGGTACAAATCCTACTAGTATGTTGAAAGAACATTATGAAAATTTGGAAATAAAATATAAAAACATGAGTCAACTTTTCCTCTAGATATGATGGTGTTTAATGTCTGTGGAGAATAAAACACAATGAAACTATGGGAAAAATTGGGGAAATTGTAGTAGTCAAAATCCCTATAAACAAGTTATTTATTCTAAAATAATATTATTATAGGATGGAGGATACTAACTCCATGATGTAGCATATAAATTATTTTAATAATATAGCACATCAAGTTGTCTATGATGATATTAAGATCAAGGAAGAAGATAAGTGCATGACCTTGGTATGCTCTTTTCTAGACTCTTGCATAATTTTGTTGTAATAATTGGAACTAATAATCCATCCACATTAAAGTTTGAGGATGTAGCTTCATCCTTGTTATTAAAAGAATCAAGAATAAAATAACTGGTTGGTATGAGAAACACTACTTTATTTGTAAGAGTTCAATCCCAAGTGGAAAATAACTATTTACGTGCTAGATCTAAATATAGAGGAAAATTTAAGTCTTTATAACAATCTATGAATTTTTCTTGGAAATGGGAAAAGCTATGAATTATAAAAAATATTGGCAATGTAAGAATGTTGATAAAGGTTGCAAATCTAATGATTTCCTTTACATTGAAAAACATTTCTCCATAAAATGAGTAGGTGATGTTTACTTACAATTTATAGGTACACATGCACATCACAATGTATTTTTGTTTGAATTGAGTGCTTTATTTATATTAATCCTCCTAGGAAGTGTCTTTGTAAATGTTTAAAGGTAAATGGAAGTGACTCTTTCTTGAGTGACAAATTGACAACCAAAATCATAGGATGTCAAAGTTTCAAGTTGTTTCTTAAATATGGAAGGAATTTTTAACCCAAAAAATACCTCACTAAGCTCTCTATGACCTACACCACCCAAGGACACCACTTCATGACCATCCATTAGAACCCCACACCCTAAAAAATGCTTAGGGATGAAGAAAAGGGCTTAAAACCCCCAAAAAGGAGCCTAAAATACTCTCCTAGGAGCTAAAGCCCACCAAAAGGGGCTAAAACCCTAAAATGAGCTAAAATTAGGGTAGAAGGGGATAAAAGCCCAAAAAGGGGCTAAATCCTAGACCAAGGACTTAAAACCCTAAAACCCCAAAAAAGCTATAAAAGGAGGGTGCAGGGTCACTCTCAAAACACTTCTCCCTTGCATACTGTTATGCTTCCCGTGGATGCCTTAAGACCCTTTGTCTCTCAAGACACCCACAATCCCTCTCCTCCATATTCATTGATCCATAGCTCCCTCATCCAAGAGAGGTGCTTCCATGAGCTAGGGCATGGTGGCTCATTTCCACCCAAAGAGAAGGTATAACTGTGTTTTCTAGTTTTGTTTATTTTCTTAGTAGTTTCTTTGTTTTCTAACCCATGATTTCATTTGGAGGTTTATTTCCTAACTTGTTTTGCAGGTATTTTAGTTTACAGTAGCTTAATCATTGTTTGCAGGTCATTGGAAGCGAAACCCTAACCTTTGTTTGCAGATGGGTTCTCCATTATTTCTCTTCCATCTTTGCTTTTATTCTTGTTCTTGACATTCTGTTTTTCCTTCCAGTATTTTTACAAGCAAGAACCTACCCTTTTGTTTTATAGACAGAAGGGAGCCATTATTTCCCTTGTATCAAGGAGAAATCCTTGCTACAGAACTGGCGACCATACCAGGTCGATCCCATAGGATCCCTGGTCTAGATTTTTAAAATTTCAAGTTTTTTAATTTTTGCCCTAGTTTTTAAAATTTTATGTCAAATTCAGTTTAGATCTAGTTTATTTTCAGTTATTAGTCTTGCCAAAGCCTCTGCTAGGAAAATCTGAGTCATTTTGGCCACAGTACAAGTTACTGTCGATTGGATTTGACTTTGGATCAGAAAAAACCCCAAATCTGGGGTAGGTCACACTTATCGGGCCTGAACAGGGGATGAGGGTGCACTTAATGGCCTAACAGGAACACCCAAGGTGCACTTAATCCCCTGAAAAGTGTGACTTCACTCAAAAAATAGACTGTGACTGTCTGTGAAATCTGTGCGACCCCCTCGCCTGTTTCTGAAAATATATTGTGGCCCCCTTGCAATATTTGATCATAAATATACAGCCTGTTAAATAGAGCTTAAATTTTAGTTTTATAGGGACTGTCAGTGCGGCTCAGCTGCCTATGTCTAGCATTGCAAGTCAATTTCATTTTCTATTACAATTTCCTGTAATTTCTTTTACAAACAATGTGTAAATTCCAAGTAAATTTTAATGGCTTAATCAAATGAAAGTAGCTTAACTAAAATCAACCTAAAACTAACTGTCTTGCTTACCCTTCATCCTCTACCCAGTCATCACCCTCTGGGGTATTCTGGGATACGATGAAGGGCAAGCTCGTATAGATCTAGGCCCTTCACTAATTTTTTTGCAAACCATTAAAACCAGATGACTTGGAAGGTAGAGGGGGTAGAGAAGGAGGGCTTCTCACGATGCTAAGCTTCCTCCCTGTTGACCAACCTTGCATCCAGGAGGTGACTTGTGGATCTATATATGGGTTTAGTCCCATTGTGTTGAAATCCCAACACCTTCTCTTAGTTGAAGAGGAATATCAGTGTGAGGTAGTCATCTAGTTAGGCCATAAACATTTAGGGTTAAGAACTGTATTTGTTTACAAATTTCTGATTATTCATTGCATGCAGGACAATATGATGAATTCATAAACCATTTGCAGCTACCAAATACCAAAAAAATAGACAAAAAAATACACCATACCATGTAATAAACCCACCTCAGTTCATGACACTGAGAGAGCCTTAAAAATTTATCAATTTACACTAAGTACAAACAAATTTGCAGTCTTTGAGGACATAAGTCCCTGACTACTTCAACTATGGGAAGTACTTGGGCTCTACCCAGAAATTCATTGTGAGGAGTACCATGGGAACGCCAAAGTAGCTAGCTGCTGAGAGGAATTACCAAGCAAAACGGGCAACGAACCCTTCCGATTGAGTAGAAACACCTATGAGGAAAAATCCAAGTGCTGTCTTCTGGTAGTCTTGGTGGTCGAGGGACCACCTACAGCAAATAGGAAGCCACTGAAACTAGGGTCCAAACATCATTCCCATCATTTTGATAAACATTTAACACAATTGATCCCCCACGCTCTTCCTCATTCCTAAGAGGAAAACCACCACCATTTGAAACATTGTACTGACACCAATGAGCCTATTCTTGATGATCTCACACACCATCAGAAGGCCACACAGCCTCTGATTCAAATTTAGACCTGTATCAGTCTGAACAAGACCTCCATACTGCACCATCAATGTAAACCCAGATCCATTTTTTGGCATAGCTATAGTAAGTGGACCCATATCCACACCACAACTCATCACCAACAACCTTGCAGGTGGCCCAAGCATAGTCATGCAAACTGTCATCACTCAGCTACCACCACCCATAGTGGCTAGCCAAGCTGGCCCACTTGCAACACACGAGGGCAGTGGCCCCTCTACATACACTGTCCCTTCTGCCACACAGGGGGGAAATGGACCATCCACTTACATTTCCCCTACTGTCATACATTGGGGCAATGTCCCAGCCACCCATACTATCCCCCCCACAACACATGGGGGCATTGGCCCATCCACAATGGTGCCACTGCAAGTACCCCCAGCTATGCAGATGCATTACACACCTACAAACCCCACCACCATCACTGCTCCATCTCATATGAACCTGGGGTCAAATCTACCATTCATGGTTCATCTTAACCTGCTTGATTTGGCTCGGTTAACAAATGACCCCATATACCACCAAGCTTTCTGGCCACCCATTCCAACTAAGCTACCATCAAACATCCCCAAGTTTGAAGGCAAAGCAAGGTAATGTCCCCAAAACCACATAATGACATTCCATCTATGGTTCTCATCAAACAACATTGTAGATGATTCCATCAAACTGAGGCTATTCCAACGCACCCTCATAGGTGCTGTGGCCAAATGGGACATTGAGCTACCACAGGCCAAATACTCAGACTTCAACTCCCTAGCCTTCATGTTCCTATAGTATTTCCAAATCCATGTCATATATGACGAGGGGGTGGAGATCCTGTTATCCTGTCGTCAAAACACTGCCACTCATATAACCGACCATATCCATTAGTGGCAACGACGTTGTAGCCTATGCAAAATCCAACTTGACGATAGGATCTTCTTGGATTGGTTCGTTAAGACCTTGCTCCCACCCATAGTAAAGGACATCGCATCCGAACATCCTAAATCCGAAGAAGAGGCCATGCTAAAAGCTCAATAGTTTGACCTGATCTATGCTCAGTCTGGATATCTATACACCGTCATTCCAGACACTCCCTGTTAGGAACCCATGTCAATCCTTCTCTTTACCGTGTTAGTATATTGTTGTTGGACGCATAGCTTTGTAAGTCGTCCCATAGTAATTGTTGATCCATAGTTTGTGTTATTGTTGTTGGGCGCATATGCTTTGTAAGCCGCCTGTAGTATTTGTTGATCCATAGTTTATATTGGCCCACGGTTTTGACCCATAGTATTGGTGCATGGTTTTGATCCATAGTTTATATTGGCCCATGGTTTTGACCCATAGTATTGGCGCCTATTTTTAGTATATAAGTGTGTGTTGAGGCCAAGGAAGGCACGATGAAGTTATTTTGCATTGAGCTTGCTCAAAGGAGGTTGCCCCCTCGAAGTGGCCTGCGATTAATTTAAAAGTGATTTTGAGTTTTGCTGCTATATCATGTATTTTGATTAATTATTTGCTACAGGGTCCTCACATCTAGTATCAGAGCACTTTCTTGGGCTCGTTGGGTGAAATTTCTACCCAATTTTTTTTTCACTTCTGTTGCAGGTTCGAATATGGGAATAATCCCTATCCGCTTAACTGTGGGAAGTACTTGGGCATAAGCCCTAAAACTCATTATGAGGAGTACCACAGGAACCCCGAAGTAGCTGACCCATTGAGAGGACCTGCCAGTGAAAAGGGAAACGACCCCTACCTGATTGACTAGTTCCCACCCGTGAGGTAAACCAAGAGCTGCCGTTTGTGGCTAAGTGGTTATAAGTTTTACCTGAGCCGTGTAGTGAGGGGTACTGCCCCAATACACAAGCCGTCAGACAGCATTGGTGGCTGAGTGAATCCCTTGAACTGATAGGAAGCCGCACATACCTGGGGTCCATATCTATTTTCAGTTGCACAATCATAGATTTCCTCTGTCCAGAACTGTTTTCAATTAGTTCCACGCCGTTTTAGTTCCATTTGTTTCCTATCACTTCCGCGTCGTTGCAGATTCAACTGTTTCCGATCACTTTCGCGCCGTTGCAGAAAAAGTATAAAATTTGGTTTTTTGGCCATATCTCCTTGGTTTCAACTCTGTTTTCCTTGAAACTTCACTGACACCCCTGCAATTCCATTGTGCATATTTCATTCCTGAAGCCCCTATCCCAAATTCCACTTCCCAAGACCCGAAATCCCACATTTGTCTATTTTTAGGGTTTGTCATAACTCCTTCGATTTTCACCCAAACGCCTTCAAATTTTTCCACCGTATTCCTTTCCTCATTCTGCTTCTTTGTCCCTCTCTACCAAATTTTCTCATCTTTCACCCCACTCCTAAAATCCCCATTTTTTGCTTCCCTGTCCTTTCGACAGTGTCCAAAACTTACTCAAACCCACATTACCCTTCCGATTTTTTCCCAAATCCATATTTTCCTCTACTGAAACAGTTTCTGTTTTTGTTTTTCTACCCACTCCCCGTTAAAAAAGAAAAAAAATAAAAAATAAAAAAACTCTTGGTTATGGTTGCCACCCACACAGGAGAAAAAACCATGGAGGAAGCACTTGTAGCCATCCAAGCCAAACTCCAGAAACTGGATGAAATTTTTTTCGGTCTCCATCTTGAGCATTCAGCTATGAACACCAGACGACAGTACGCGTATTCATCAGACAATGGGTTCTCTTCTTCCAGCAATTTTCGCGGTCCGAAGCTAGATTTTCCTCACTTCAATGGTACTGATCTGAATGGATGGATCTATCATGGAGAACAGTATTTCAGTATTCATAATACTTTTGATGTCAATAAAGTTCCACTTGCCTCCTTTCATTTGGAACAGGAAGCTCTTCAATGGTATTGTTGGTACATCCAGGCTCATGAAGAGCCAAAATGGCCTGATTTTTGCCAGCTCCTTTTGCAACGATTTGGTCCTAGTGATTTTGATGACTTCACAGGAGCTCTCACTAAACTTCACCAAATTGGAACTGTGAAAGAGTATCAAACTGAATTTGAGAAACTAGCTAATCACACTGAAGGATTACGTGATGACTTCTATCGGAGTTGTTTTATGAGTGGTCTAAAGGATGCAATTTGATTTGAGGTCAAAATGTTTAGTCCCAACACAATGATGGAATCCCTGGGGTTGGCTAAGTTGGAAGAAGACAAGCTAGCAGCCCAACAGCACTCCAAGTCCTCTTTTGTTCCCTTCTGAAATATGGGTTCTCAACGACCTCCCATTCCGCCAGCTCCTCGCTCACCTCCAATCAAGCATTTGTCTGAAACAGAGATGCAGGCACGTAGATAAAAAGGGCTTTGTTATAATTGTGATGAGAAATTCAATCAGGGACATCGATGTGTTCAACAAAAGCTCTATCTCTTGCATGTGGATTCTCCACCTGCCTCTGAAATTGGTGAAGAAGCTCCCGATACAATGGATGCTTCGGTTGACATTCAAGAGCCGCCTACTGACCCTCCATCTCAGGATGACCAGCCCGAGATATCCCTCCATGCTTTAGCTGGAGTCACGGCCCCGCAAACAATGTGGGTACGCGGTTACTTCAAGAAGCTTCCTCTTACAATACTCATTGATTCTGGCAGCACTCATAATTTCATTGACCCTCGGATCGCCAAACAAGCTGATTGTTTTATCCATCCTTGCTCCAACTTTTAAGTCATGGTTGCCAATGGGGGCACCTTACCTTGCAAAGGGAAGCGTCGTAATGTGCGTATCTCTATGGAAGATTATAACCTCCGCTCTGACATGTTTTCCTTGACCTTAGGCGAATGTGATGTGGTTTTGGATGCTCAATGGCTGCGCACACTTGGCCCCATATTATGGGATTTTGTTGAACTTTGGATGCAGTTCTCCCCCGATGGACACAAACACACATTGAAAGGATTACAACCAGGGTCTCTCAGCATCATCAGTTCACATCGCATGGAAAAAATCCTTAAGAAGAGTTCCCATGGTGTCATCGCTCAGCTCCATTCCATTCAAATGCAACCATCAGTGGCCCCCACTACTCCTTTGGATATCCAACAAATTCTGGATCGATATACAGGTGTTTTTACTGAACCAATGGGACTTCCACCTTCACGACCAGAGGACCATCGTATTTAGCTCCTTTCTGGAAGCATTCCTCCCAACATCAGGCCCTTCACTATTGAGAGTGATTCTTGTGGCAATGGACTTGGTGCTGTTCTCATTCAAGATGAACACCCCATTGTGTTCAACAGCAAAGCCCTTTCCGGTAAGAATTTAGCTGCCTCTACATATGAGAAGGAAATGATGGCTATTTTGCATACAGTACAAAAGTGGAAACCCTACCTCTTAGGGAATCATTTCTGCATCAAGACTGATCACCAGAGTCTAAAATATTTCCTAGAACAATGTGTATCCTCCCCAGCACAATAGAAATGGGTTAGCAACCTCATGGGTTATGACTATGAGATCACTTATAAGAAGGGTAAGGACAATATTGTGGCGGATGCCCTTTCTCGCACATTTTATGACCAAGGTTCTCTTTCCGCTATTTCTATGCCTGTTCCAAATTGGTTGCAATCGGTTCAATAGGGTTATGTTAATGACTCTTCATTATCTCAAATCATCCAACGCTTCGACAACAACCCTTCTGCTGTCCCACATTACTCTTGGGATGGTGCTTCATTGAGATATAAGGGTCGTCTGGTGCTTCCCCAGAACACAGCTCTTCAACCAACTATCTTCTATGAACTCCATGCTTCTCCATCAGCTGGGCACTCTGGTTTTCTCAAAACATATGAATGGGCATAGCGCAACTTCTTTTGGTAGGGCATGAAAAGGACAATTCAACAGATGGTGGCTGAATGTGATACCTACCAGTGCAATAAGGGTGAAACAACACCCCTTCCGGGATTGCTGGAACCCTTGCCCATACCTACCCGGATATGGACAGATATTTCTATGGATTTCATTCAAGGGCTCCCTAAATCTGGAGGGAAGACTGTGATTTTGGTTGTGGTTGATCGCCTCTCCAAATATAGTCATTTTTGTGCTCTCATCCACCCCTATACAACCTCCTCCATTGCTCAAATTTTCCTGGCCCAGATCTTTCGTCTTCATGGAATGCCTTCTTCCATTGTCTCGGATCGTGATGCGACTTTAACCAGTCATTTTTGGAAAGAACTCTTTCACCACACTAGCACCAAACTGCAGATGAGTTCAGGTTATCACCCACAAATGGATGGTCAGACTAAAATTATCAATAAATGCTTGGAAACTTATCTTTGTTGCTTCTCCTCTGAGCAACAACATCAGTGGGAAAAGTGGCTCCCTCTCGCTGAATGGTGGTACAATACCTCTTACCACACTACCTATAAAATGACTCCATATGAAGTAGTTTATGGTTAGGCACCGCCATTTCTTCTTCCTTACACCCCAGCAGTTCTCCAGTTCAGGCAATTGACGCGGTCCTTCGAAACCGCGATGAGGTTCTTCACATTTTGCACGAAAATCTTCACATGGCAAGAAATCGCATGAAGCAACAAGCTGATCAGCACTGTTCTGAGCGCACTTTTGAAGACGGTGATATGGTTTTTCTTCATCTCCAGCCTTACAAGCAATTCTCACTAAAACTCAAAGGGCGTCATAAGCTCACTCCAAAGTTCTATGGGCCATATAGGATTCTTCAGAAGATTGGGTCTGTTGCTTATAAATTGGAACTTCCACCTTCTTCCCGCATTCATCAAGTATTTCATGTCTCTTGTATGAAGAAAGTTCTTGGCACCAACATCATAGGCCAAACTATTTTACCAGAACTGGATAATGAAGGATCCATCTTTTTGGAGGCGGAGGCTGTCCTCAATTAAGCGCACTCGTCAGCTTCGCTCTCGCTCTATCATAGAGATCTTAATTCAATGGCACGGAATGCATCCCGAGGATGCTACGTGGGAACCACTCCTTCAGATTCAGCGACAATTTCCACATCTAAAGCTTTGAGGACAAAGATTTTTCTAAGGGGGAGGGGATGTTAGGAACTCATGTCAATCCTTCTCTTTACCGTGTTAGTATATTTTTGTTGGACGCATATGCTTTGTAAGTCATCCCATATTAATTTTTGATCCATAGTTTGTGTTATTGTTGTTGGGCGCATATGCTTTGTAAGCCGCCTATAGTATTTGTTGATCCATAGTTCATATTGGCCCATGGTTTTGACCCATAGTATTGGCGCCTATTTTTAGTATATAAGTGTGTGTTGAGGCCAAGGAAGGCACCATGAAGTTATTTTATATTGAGCTTGCTCAAAGGAGGTTTCCCCCTCAAAGTGTCCTGCGATTAATATAAAAGTGATTTTGAGTTCTGCTGCTATATCGTGTATTTTGATTAATTAGTTGCTACAGGGTCCTCACACTCCCCGTCCAAGTACCTCCTACCGCGATGCACCGGGGGAATCCCATGCTGTAGATGGAATCATAGGATTAGTCTCCAAACAGCTACAACAACTAATAACCCCACTGCAGTTCCATCACAACCAAGCAACACTGCTAATGTTTCTTTCCAAAACCAAGCTCTGGACTACTCAAGAATGATGTCCCAGTCCGGAGCAACAACTTCCTATGCACAACTTGCACCACCACATTAGACACAGGAGATGGCTTGGCCAACATAGTAGTATGTGGGGAAAATGCCCACATTTGTTGCACCACCACCCCCATAAATATATTATGCACCACCAGTGCAACCAATTCAATCCCCCACCCTTGCTCCACCCGCTCCGTTGGGACAAGTGTTCGCACAACAAAACCATCCCAACCAGCCTGTCCCCAATAATCAACAAGGGTAAGCTATAAATAACTGGCCCCACAACCAAGGTAATAACCAACTACATGGAGGTGGTCAACAACCTAACCCTCCCAACAATGTCGTGGCAAATCAGCCAGCCCAAAACCCCCCACGACAAAACGCACCAAGACGCAATGCCCCATTGTGCACAAACCAACCGTGCACACTGTGTGATGTTTATGGGCACTACACATTCAAATGTCCCCTCATGGGTCGAGCTAAGCAAGCCATTCAAAACGAGGTTCAACAGACCACCAAAGTTGCAAATCAAGACCAACCCAACCCAGCACCACAAGGACTTCCTCCTATGGTGCTTCAAAACCCACTACCAGTCCAAGGGTTGGTGGCAACTCACCTCCTCCCCAACCCAATCCCAACACTACCGGGGCACCTCCCATGGCTGAAATAGTTGTTCACCACCTACTAGCCATGATGAATGAAGAGGTAAACTTACAAACTAGACGGAATCAGTACGGTACCACCTCCGAACCCGCTGCACATCAGCGTCCTCAACGTAAAAAACAATCAACCTACCTCTTCAGTTACCCCCATTCTCACGCCCCCCCGTACACAGGATTTCCCATAATGCCATGGCTAGAGCTGTTGTCACCTACAACATCATTGATGATTTGTCCCAAACACCAACCGCCATGTCCGCTCTTGAGGTACTTAAAATGTGCTTAACACAGTGAAAAGCCTTACTAGCTTCCCTTGGGGCAGTAGAACCCTCTGAATCCAAGTTGATCACATTTGACACAGAGAATGGAGAACCACGCATTCCATCCACCATCGCCTTCTAAATACCGGTGTCTATCCGGAATGTGGTTGTGCATCAATACATAGTGGATGAGGGGGCATCCATGTGCGTTATGTCTACCTTGGTTTGGCAGAAACTTGGATCACCAATCTTGCAACCGTCCTCCATAACTATACGGGCTTATGATGGACATCCCACTAAAGCCTGAATCCTCCCCCATGTCCCCATCACATTATCTGGGAAGATAGTGCTAATCTACATAGAAGTCATCAACACTCAACTAGACTATAACCTTCTCCTCAAGAGAAGTTATATGTATGCCATGCGAGCTGTCAAGTCAAATGTCTTCTATCTCATGATGTTCCCCCATGAAGGGAAGATTGTGATAGTTGATCAACTCACTTATCATGATCCACAAGGGTTAACGGCACCTGCCAAGGTTATCCCTACCATCACCACTATTGAGCCACAAGGGATGCCTTCACATGCTAATGTCATCCCTACAATCAACACTATGGTTGACAACACACCAACCTACCCATTGTTGAATGTGCACCTTGGTTTCTTTTTCGGTACAACCATGATGACTCCTTTCCCATTAGTGTCACCACCACCAACACAAAATGAGACTGCAGACTTGTGCATGGTCTCATCTAGCACTGCTGCACCCAAACAACAACCACAGCCGCAACCCCAACAACAGCCGCAACATCACCTGTAGTAGCAGCATTACCCGTAGTAGCAACCACAATCTCATCCCCACATGAAACCACTAAGGATTTATCTGGGCTCATCTCTAGTCCACACAATTCCCTTCCTCTTTACCCCACCTGGTGTCATGAGCAAATCGGTAATGGCCACTATAAGATTACCCAAATTTACATTGGGAATTCCGGTGTGGTATCTTGATCCACCTGCTCAACCAACAATGCCCCAGGTTTTTTTAACCCCAGTGCAACCCATCATGGTGGAGTCTCACCCTCCACTCGGCCAGCAAAATCCAACCGTCACACCCGCACCTGTACTACCCCACCCGAAAAGGGCCAGGGGTAAGAATGCCAAAGCCATCGTAGAGCCATGGCAAGTCCAACCTTGTGCCATCTATGAACAATAGGGCCATCTAACTCAAAAATTCCCTAAAATCCCAATGACCCATGCGCATTTATATGCCATGGATACAAATGAAAACATCCTTGTGGTTGAACTCCCAACCGCACCGATATCCAGGAACAAGGCATTGAGAACAAACCATGCTTGCTCCCTTTGTGGCTTGTATGGCCACTACTCTCACCATTTCCAAGACTTGCCTGGATTTCAAATGGCTCTAGCTGGCCTTTTTCAACATTCTCTTGAGTCTAAAATCACCTTGATCGAAGAAGTGCACCCCCCACTGCCTTCTTCAGACACCATGTCCATTTACATGATGTCCAGTTCCACCAACCTGCTCAACTCCTCCTCCACCGATGGTCCATCAGACCTGTGTCTTTGTTGCTTCAGTAGTGATGAGGAGATACTTGAAGCTCTGACCACCCCAGAATACCCATGGGACAACATGCACCATCACTCGTTCTTCCTCCTTGAAGAACTTCTGTCACAGTCTAACCAGTTTTTTGTGGAGACCAAATATTTCATCCATGGGAAGGTCGACTGGTTCAAGAACCCCATTCCAGCACCAAATTCCTTCGAAGAAGGGAATATGGTGAACATTTCTCCAACCATTAAAATCAACATCTCAACCAATTCTGGGATTGTTGAATAAATCACGCTGGGGGCATATTGCTCCCTAGAAGAGGTCGATGCCTACAAAGCTCTCTTCCAAGAATTCTGTGACATCTTCACCTGGTCTTACACCAAAATCCTCAGCCTAGATCCATCCATCGTAGAACACCACATCAACACATGGCCAGATGTGGCACCCATACGCCAAAAGAAACGGTCCATTCACCCTTCCAAAGTGGTCGCGGTTAAATCCAAGATAGAGAAGCTCTGCACAACCAGCTTCATCTACCCCATTGCGTACACCACTTGGGTTTCTAATTCTGTTCCCATGAATAAAAAACAAGGTACTATTCGCGTTTGCATAGAATTACATGACCTTAATGGGGCATGTCCCAAAGACAACTTCCCCACACCTTTCATCAATCAG
This sequence comes from Pseudotsuga menziesii, assembly GCA_001517045.1. Lineage (NCBI taxonomy): Eukaryota > Viridiplantae > Streptophyta > Pinopsida > Pinales > Pinaceae > Pseudotsuga > Pseudotsuga menziesii. The sequence goes on along the minus strand of LPNX010467319.1, from coordinate 445,403 downwards.
ATCATCGATGCATTCATCGAAAATGAGGCCTTTTCCTTCATGGATGGTTTTTCCAGATATAACCAAATCCAAATTTGGAAAGAACACCATTATAAGACATCATTCACAACCCCATGGGGCACATTCGCTTATCGAGTCATGCCCTTTGGCCTGAAAAAATGCTGGATCCACCTTCCAACATGCCATGACATATTGTTTCCATGATTTAATTCACATCATCTTGGTCTACTTGGATGACCTTACCCCTCGATCACCGAAACAAGCACAACATATAGACGACTTGCAATAAGTCTTTTTACATTGCTGCAAGTACAAAATTTTCCTTAATCCCCTCAAGTGTGTTTTCTGTGTCCCAGCAGGTCGTCTACTTGGATTCATTGTGTCTCACAAGGGGATAATGGTAGATCCCCTCAAAGTTCATGCTATCCTTGATCTCCCTTCCCCAAAAACATGACACCAACTACAGAGCCTCCAAGGCAAGGCCAAATTCCTCCGCTACTTTGTACTAGAGTATGCAACAAAAGCGTACGAATTTATTCACCTGCTCTGCACAAAAATCCCCTTTGTTTAGGATCAGCAAGCACAAGAATCGTTTGATGCACTCAAACAAGCCCTGCCTTCTGCACCATTATTTTCAGCACCAGATTTCACCCGAGACTTCATTCTCTATGTGTCGGCCTCAGACAATGCCATTGTTAGTGTCTTGGTCCAAGAAGACAATGCTCACCATGAGCATGTGATTTACTACATTAGTCAGAAGCTAACAGGACCCCCACTATGATATTCACCTAAGGAGAAATTGGCCCTCGTCGTCATTTTCTTGGCTCAAAATTTGCACCAGTACATCATCGCAAACCATACATGTGTAGTGGTGGATTCAAACCCAATGCGGTACCTCTTAAGCCGACTCCTTCTACAAGGTCGAGCATCCAAGCGGGTAGTTGTCCTCCAAGAGTTCGACTTAGAGTTTGTTTCCCCAAAAATCACAAAGGCACTCACGCTAGCCACCCTCATGACTGATCTACCACGATTAACTACATCATCACCCCTAACACTAGTACATTTTGATCCAAAATCCGACGGTTTTTTCCGACGGCGCGTGGATTTTTTCTTTTAACCGTGCCAAAAATCAGAAAGATTAAATTTTTTTTTGAAATGGTGGGGATAAGTGTCGCTTAAGCGACGGCAATGCTCCTAAGTGTCGCTTAAGCGATGGTGCTAAAATTTCTATCCTCCTAAGTGTCGCTTAAGCGACGGATATCTTCCTAAGTGTCGCTTAAGCGACGGCTCTAAAATTGCTTGATTTTTAGGGTGGTGATGTGTCTACATTGAATTATTACTCCAATGCTCTATTTAATGTGAATTATCCCTTCATTTGTATATGTCTCTCTAATCATTCACTATCTCATCTATATTATTGAACTTAAATCCTTACCACTTCAAATAATATGAGAATATCCCCCTCCCTCTCTACAAATAACCAACACAATTCAATACCAAATTACTATATACCTTGTGCAATAAAATTCCTATCCTCTTATTCTCTCATAAATTTATCAAATCCTTATTTGTACATTCTTTCTTCTACTAACATAAACTACTCACTTTCA
>LPNX010467319.1:422283-436618 GCA_001517045.1 Pseudotsuga menziesii | reverse complement strand
GAGATCTATAGAGCCTGGATAATGTCAATACTCCTGCTTTTGTGATTGATCCCCAGAGGCTTTATAAGGAATTCAATGATTCAGTGCACTGGGCTTACAAATGATATTTTCTTGTTTGTTAACAGGTTAAAGGCCTATTAAAAGAGAGAAGGCTTGATATGCTAGTTGATCCTGATCTCAAGAACAATTATGTTGAAGCAGAGGTGGAACAGCTTATTCAAGTTGCATTACTTTGTACACAAGGGTCACCAATGGATAGACCAAAGATGTCTGAAGTGGTACATTGAGTCCATTCCAATGTTAATATGTATTGAGGTTGAATCAGTGTATCATATTCAAGCATTTTAGTAGATGCTTCAATGTGCCAATGTAGAGAATATTCGTTGCAAGTCCTTATATGGCTATGCTGGGTTTTGTCCCATGAGGATTTCTGATGGTTACAGTCAAACCTCAAATTTAGAAGGATTTCTTATGGTGCATCCCATCCAGGCAAAGATCCGGGCTCTGTATTATGAATGGTTTGCTCTAGGAATCAAAGCTCCCTTTCTGCTATTGAAGACTTCCTTTTTCAGTGCTAATATGTATTTAAAAGTCTGTCCACTTGACATATGCAACTACTTTTCCTATTGAGAGTGTACTTTGATAAGACCACAATATTTTGATATTAGTGCTAAATTGGGTATCCAACCTAGAGTGGAGAATGAAGGAAAAATAATTTCATGGGTACCAAGCTTTCCTTAAATTCCTCGAGGTGGGCTCTTATGTTCTCGATAATCCTTCAGAGTTTAAGAAAGATGGATGTTGTCAAAGGTAGATCTCAAGCTTAGGGGACTCATTAGTTTCACGGAATTGTTTTATTAGAGCCAGACAAATGCCCTTGAATTACATTAAATTTACTTTTTATGGTGTTCAAATTGAAATACAGAAACTATGACCTTTTTAATGCCAATGGCAGCTAATGGGCAAAAATAACTTATTGAAGAGTACACTGGTACTTTCTCAAGATGATTGAGGAGATTGAAACATTGGATGATATATATAGATGAGCTTTCTAGCAATGGTTTTGCTCAAAATTTTTAATGTTCATCCAATGATGACTACCTGATTCCACCTGTCAACAAAGTAAAATTTGACAATAACTACAAATATAAAATATGATGTTCAACAAGTGTTAGTGAGTTGACTCCTGCGGTTGACAAGTAATCTCAGTTATGAAAATAGCATAATTGCTTAAGTGGACAACTGTATTTCCACCCATTTGATATTCTGAGTTCATGCACCATTTACTGCTATTTTCATCTCAGAAAATTGATATTGGGCACTTTTATTGTGTATAAAAGTTGGATTTACGTGAGACAGTACATCCATTATGCTACCATTCTAAAATTGTTAGGATGTCTAAATGAAAGTAACATATGGTTGACTATCATCTAATCACATTATAGGAATCCAATCATAATCCTTATTGCCAGTCTCCAAGATAACATGTGGATTCAAAAGGATAATCAAATGCATTCATTACTTCCAGCAATATCTACTTATTAATTCAAGTCACACTTGAGGATTCCTAAATTATAACTGACTAAATACACATCCAAGGTATTATAAATTGCTGCAATAAATATTGATTAGATACACTCCTACCCTGACAAATATTTATTGGGTTACCGAATTTGCAGGTATTTTTTTATAAAAAAAAAATCACGTCCGTCGCTTAAGCGACGCTTAGCAACCATCGCTTATCCGACGGTTTCCCTTTCTGAACGTCGCTTATCCGACGGCGACCCTTTCTCTCCGTCGCTTAAGCGACAGTTTTTTATGTCGCTAATTCGATGCTTACTTAGTCTCTCCGTCGTTTAAGCGACGCCTGTGGGTGCAAAAGTTTAAAAAAATTTCGTCATTGTCGCTTAATAAGTGTCGGATAACCGACGCGTTAAATTCAAGTGACGGTTACTTAAGTGTCGCTTAAGTGACGGTTACTTAAGTGTCGCGTAACCGACGACAAGTTTCCGACGCTTCAAAAAAAACCAAAGTGTCGTACATGCGACAGGGAAGTGTCGAAAATCCGACATGATGACCGTCGGATTTTTGGTCAAAATGTAGTAGTGTAAGGATGATCTCCCTGATGATTTCCTATTCGTCATATCCATGGATGGCCCATGGTATGGGGACATCCTTTTTTATTTATGAACAAAGAAGTTCGCAGCACACTTAGACCATGACGATAGGCGACGCATCCGGCATCAAGCCATTCGCCACTTGCTGATTGGAGATGTTCTATATCGTCGAGGCATTGATACCATCCTATGTCATTGCCTCACCCATCCTCAATGACTGTCATAGTGGAGCGTGCGGTGGCCACCTTTCAGGCCTGGAAACCACCCAAAAAATTCTACGTGCCGGATATTTATGGCCCTCCATCTTCGCGGATCGCATAGAGGTAGTCAAGCATTGCCACAACTATCAGCTCTTCACCCCAAAGGCAAGAACCCCCCCTGCACCATTACACCCGTAGTCATAATCGACCCCTTTTACAAATGGGAAATCGACTTCATGACAATCAACCCCGTCTCAACTAATGGTCATAAATCCATCATTATGGCAGTCGATTACTTCACCAAGTGGGCCGAATCCATGCCCACATTTGATTGCAAAGATTAAACCATGGCATGCTTCTTCTTCAACCATGTTATTACATGATTTGGTGTCCCTAAACAATTAGTCTCATACCATGGGGCACACATCCAAGATGTTGTATGGGTTGAATTATCAACCATGTTAAAATTCAAACACCAGTACTCATCTTCCTACTACCCCTAAGGCAATGGCCAAGTGGAAGTAGTCAACAAAATAATCAAAACAATTCTCCAAAGGATGGTAGGAAATCATAAAACCAACTGGCATCACATTCTATTCTCTGCCCTATGGGCTTATCGCACATCAACAAAAACCACAACTGATTTCACTCCTTTTCGCCTAGTACATGGTGTTGAATCAGTACTCCATATAGAGTTCCAAATCCCATCCCTCCACCTACAGGCAAAACTCCTCACTAATACTTCTCCTTTATAAGAATGGCTCCTCTAACTCGAGCAAACCATAGAATATCGTCGAGCTACCCTCCAAGCCATTGAAGCAGCAGAAACATGATCAAAGATCCACTATAACTCCCATGTTCACCCTCACACCTTTAGCGAAAGCAATATGGTTCTAGTCTAGGACCAACCCAACAATAAATTGGGCAAAGGAAAGTTCGAGTCAATGTGGTATGGCCCATACATCATCCATCGTTGCCTCGGAAAAGGGGCCTACACCCTCATTGACTATGATGGACAACTCTTGGAGAACCCCCGCAATGGGATCTACCTCAAGAAATTTTACGCCTAACATCACCAATGAGTCGCTTCATTTTATTTTTCTTGTTTTTCAATGTTTTTCAGCAAAAATCAGGGGCAACACAATCAGTTTCTAGTCCAAAGTCACCCGGAACTGGTTCGAGATGCCTCTCACACCTCTGGGCTCAAATTTATATCTCTTTATAACACCATTGTCTCATGTTTAATAAATCAATTTCAGGTCCATTTTCCATAAGTCACCTCGGTTTACGATCCATGACATGATGATGCAAGTGTCTACAGACCTGTACTTGTATCACACCTCTCAATCGCTACTCATGCGAGTTTTCGGGCCACCACTTGTTAAGGAATGTCGTTTTTTACTTTTATTTTGTATTTTAACTAATATTTGTCTTCTTCATCCACCACACCTTACACAGACTTCTGTACCATTTTCCACAAAATAATTTACTTTTCTTGTACATATTTGGCATATAACTACCCCCGGATTTGCACTCACATCGCATGTAGTCAAGTCTGTCCATTGCAACACACACACACAATCTCCTAACCTCTGTTTGAGAGCCACCTCAATTTCTGTGCCTCTGCCACATCGATGCACGAGCCTCTACCGTGATCTATCCCATGTATGTATTGGTATGTTTGATATCCTTCTGCTCCATCCATACTGCATGGATGACCTTTGGACCACTGTCCACCGTCCTGACATGGGGAACTGGCTGTGCCACAACAATCGGTTGACCACACTGGAGTTTCATTTAAGCTATTTTCTGACTCCTTAAAATAATGAAAATATAGCCAGGTGAAGTTGTTTCCTTTCCCGCTTGCTAAAGTATAGGAAAGGGCATCTACATCATCTTGTTTACCTCCTTTTCCAGACCATGCAGACCATTAATTAAAAAGGACCACCTTGGTATATTCAAGCCAAGACCGTTCCCCTCTGCATATTTTTATGCTTTCTTAGGCAGAGGGGCCGCACTTTATGAAAAATCTCACCACGAGTTGTTGTTAAGCACTTTTCCATCCTTCTCATCAAGAAAATATTGTCAAGCAAACTTGGTTTCATTCATGCTCGTAAAATTATCTGAACGACCGTCCAGTCAGTATAGGTTTAATCTTTTCCGGCCTGATTGGACTACCAATGGTAAAGAAGTGTCTCATTTCCCAAAGGATGGGTGAGCTCTCCTATGTATACTTTTATCCTTTTTCAGGAACAGGAGACTACCCAAAAAAAAGATCCCCCACTGGAGTCTTCTTCATGCTTTCAGACTCTTTAAAATTGAAAGCACCATCGAGCATTTACCTTCTCTAGCTCGCCAAAAATCCATGATATCGTACCATAACAGTGTCTCTAGACACCACCCCACAGAAAATAGTTTGGCAGCATTCCCACATTGGGTCACCTTTGTTTAGAGTACTCTGCAATGAGTCTTCCTTGGATCCCATCAATTTCAAAAGTGTCTATCTCCTCCAAGCATTTCCCATATGTAGTGACATTCCCAGTATTACAACTATGATCCCATTCCCATGAGTCAAGTTTCATTTGCTGCCTGGTCCGCCCTACTGTCATACTCTAAACAAAGGAAGTTTGAGTCCACCACACTCCCCCTACCCCTGTTCAATTATTTCCCTCCCACTCCCCCTCCCCCCATTTAGTGGGTCAGTCCGCAGATTGTCTCACACCTTTCGGTTATCTCCCTCACGCTCCTGGTCAAGGAAACACCATTTCCTATACTAGGGGAAGGTATCCCTCTGTCGAAGACAACACATATATTCCATAGGATAGACCCAGAGGTCCATGTATCCTAGTTTCATTAACCTCATTGATGATTTCCTTGGACCACTTGAGAGGAGTCCTTAGTGCCTCTCAGGATGGTTGCTTCTCACATGTTCGACTCCAACTACATCATCGCACCGTCAAGATTCATACAAGGTTTGGTCTGCACAGTACTTGGTTAAAGACCTTGAATGTCACCTGACTCTAGCACATTGATGAGTCTATTCGAGGGACCTAAACAGGTTATGTCCCTTGTGATTTCTGGGTTGCGTTGGAGACAGTGTTCAGAAGCCTAGCAATGCTTCGATATACCTTTATGATTGATGCAGCATACTTGTACCACATAGACTCTGACTCTCAATCAGCAAGTCCACATAGCTATGTACCATTCCAGATCCAACAGACCTTCAGTCATGAAGATATAGCATTCCATTGGAATGCCATGGGTCCAATGTACCTGATCAGTATTGTATTCAACCTCACATTGAGGCAACCATTATTGTATCATCGGTTGTATATGATCGACTCTTGTATTTTAGAGCATATATCAAATTATTCTTTTGACATTGTCATGAGCATCGGGATTCCACCTTGTCCATATACATGTCACACATTATTTGTATCGCACCCATTGATGGGAACCATATTAATACAAAAACCAAAATCCACCATGCCCCATCCCTGGAAGCACCACCTCAATAGCAAATTCTATGATGTCTGTCAGCCATACGATGAGCTCCTGCCCTCACACATCAAGGGGAAATATGTTAACCCATAGAATCCCTCACTAAGCTCTCTATGACCTACACCACCAAAGGACACCACTTCACGACCCTCCATTAGACGCCCACACCCTAAAAAAGGCTTAGGGATGAAGAAAAGGGCTTAAAAACCCCAAAAAGGAGCCTAAAATACTCTCCTAGGATCTAAAGCCCCCAAAAAGGGACTAAAACCCTAAAAGGAGCTAAAATTAGGGAGAAAGAGGATAAAATCCCAAAAAAGGGGCTAAAGCCTGGACCAAGGGCTTAAAACCCTAAAACCCATAAAATCTATAAAAGAAGGGTGGGGGGTCACTCTCAAAACACTTCTCCCTTGCATACTATTATGCTGACCATGCATGCCTTGAGACCCATTGTCTCTCAAGCCACCCACACTCCCTCTCCTCCATCTTCATTGAGCCATAGCTCCCCCATCCAAGAGAGGTGCTTCCACAAGCTAGGGAATGGTGGCCCATTTCCACCCAAAGAGAAGGTATAACTGTGTTTTCTGGTTTTTTTTATTTCCTTACTAGTGTCTTTGTTTTCTAACCCATGATTTCATTTGCAGGTTTATTTCCTAACTTGTTTCGCAAGTATTTCGGTTTACAGTAGCTTAATCATTGTTTGTAGGTCATTGGAAGAAAAACCCTAACCTTTGTTTGCAGAGGGGTTCTCCATTATTTCTCTTCCATGTTTTCTTTTATTTCTGTTCTTTACATTCCATTTTTCCTTTCAGTCTTTTTCCAAGCAAGAACCTACCCTTCTGTCCTATAGACAGAAGGGAGCCATTCTTGCCCCTGTAGCAAGGAGAAATCCCTACAACAGGAATATATTTATTTTATGTGTTTTGTACATTATATATTCATCCTAAATATTGATATATATATATAGTTAATAGGGGTGATTTAGGTGTGCATTTTATGTTTTAAAAGGGCACATGCAATATGGTTCAAGGATTCATGGTGTTTATGAGTGGAGTTTAGATTGGAAATATGTACAAGTTTCCAAAGTCGTTTTAATGATGGATGTATCAATTTTGTTTTACCAAGGATAATAATGACAAAAAATGGACCCCCATTATCACTAGAGTATCAAACTATATGGAATCAAATACAAAGACATATTAGAGATAAGCGAATTCGAGAATTACATCGTAAAGCTATCGTTGAGGGTATGCTTAATTTATCATTATATTTTGATTTATATGAGAATTTTATATATGGTAATTAAAATCAAGAAATATTTACATTTTTTTCTACAAGAGTAAAATGATTATTGGGTTTCTAATTTACCAATTTGAAAATTCTTAACTTTGGCAAAATTTTGGAAAAAATTCCTTGACTAGCTTGGACTATGTGGGATTCGAATGGTTCAAGTGGGTCTCGAATTTGATAGGGAATGGTGTGGGGAGTCTTAATAACATTAAATATACTCTCTTATGATTTTATTATAGTTCATATACATCTAAAACTCAATTTTTACATGATGGCAAAAAGGGAAAAATTACTAGCAATTTATGGCACAATTCCCCCTAGGGTGTGGGAAGAAATGGCTCTCCAACTCCTAAGAAACCCTCCAAAATTTAGGAAAATATTATGGGGACTGTAATTATACTTCATTTACTATCATTATATTTTTTTAATAGTTCTCCAATAGAGTATTAAAGGTTTATATTCGAATGCACAAATTCAGTGATATTTGCTTAAGGGAAATGGCACAATAAAGCCCAACCTCGACTCATAAATGGTGCATATAATAGTTCAGAGATGAGAAATATGAATATATTCCATTTAAATCATTTAAAAATATTAATAAAATCATATAACATTTACCCAAGTCACAATATTCATCAAATACACAATCTCCATTGAAAGGGAAAAGCATCACATATAATCTAGTCACAAGAAATATTGGAAATGTGGAAATTTGCATATGTATTTCTTCTTATTTTGACTTACAGAGAATAATAAACTTGATTTCAAAATTATATACATCATACATAATATATTTTGCACCAACGTAACTCAATGGGGTCCAACCACCATTCACACTAGCTCGCCTTCATAGAAAAACATGGAAATATGGAAGTGGAAATTGAGAGAATGGGGGGAAAGATGGGTCATGATAAAAAGAATCCTACTATATGAAATAAAAACTCTATTAATCTCCAAATTAGAGTCCTTAATGTACTCTCCCATGTCCAACTTGGATGAGAATCTCACTCTCTCGAAATTGGCTCACTAGCAGGGTAAGTGTGCACTCACCGTGCAAAGGACAAGCAATTTCTCTCCAAATTCCAAAGGAAAATTCACAAATAATAAAAATAAATTTTCATTCCTCATGACATATTTTTATAACCCTCCTAATTTATTCCAATTTTTAGTTCATTTCCATAGGCTTCCTCCACCTCATCCTTGATGTTCAGTAACCTCCATGCGACTTGGTCTTCTCCTCAACCCTTCATCTTCCACCAAATTCAAATGGATGCCACCTAGTCCCAAGTGTGGCATATTGGAGGATATTTGTATCCCTAAAATTTCATATTGTCATAGTTCTACAATCAGGTCTTTAATCAGTTCCTACTTGTCATATAATCTTCCATCATTGTTGTCATAAAGCGCATGGAATCTAGCTCCACTTGGCACCTAGTTTCTTCCTAGAATCTTCCTCTTCTATGGGGAGTTACTCCTACTCACCCATTAGAATAAGTGGGTTCATGAGATGTCATTTTATTATTTTTCACATTCCAATAACATGACATCACTCATAATTTTGAATTTGGGGTGAAGTCATGACATGTGTAAGGAAGCATCTAGCCACCCAAGGCCCCCATGGACCTCCAAATGTACTTATGAAGAAATTACACTTTATTTTATCAATATTTCATGTTTGTATGACCAAAATTAATTTGTAAATGATAAAATAAGGTTATCTTGGGTCGCATATATCCTTTATTGCAATATTTAATGCCTCCTCCCCCAACCTAGGGAACTAGTAGGTGGGTGAACATTGTCAACTAGTAGACCTATTGGAATTGGGACATAAAATTCCCACATACCCAATATGTATTGTACTAAATAAATTCCAATTTTTTATTCTAAAAACAAATTTCATCTTCCGAAGTGGCCTCCTCACCAGGAAAATACTTCCATTGTACTAAATATTCTTTTATTTTTCGTCTTCGTAGCCTACTCTCCCTTGTTCTCAAGATTTTGTTTGGAATGAGAACAAGTTTTACTTCATCATACAAAGGTGGTAAAGTATCCAAAAATGAAATGTGCTTCCTTGTATCCTTATTTAGACAAGAAACATCACACATTATGAATTTTTCTTCCCATGGGGAGCTCCAATTGATAGGTCACTTCTCCAACTTTTCGAATCACTTTGTAGGGACCATAAAATAGTGGTTTGAGATTTTATAAACCTTTACCTTTTATCGTGTTTTGTTTGTATGGATTAAACCTCAAATACACCAAGTCATTCACTTGGAATTTTCTCTCCATTCTATGTTGATGTGCATATTTTTTCTATTGATTTTGAGAAACCTAGAAGTTATCTCTCAATACCTTCAGAATTCCTTGAATTTCTTCAATAAAATCCTTACTATTGGGAGCTATAATATCACAAATTTTTTTCCAATAGAAGTGGATGCATTATAACAATAAGTTTCTCTAAAATAAGACATGCCAATGGACATATGGAAATTAGTATTGTACCAAAACTCACCCAAATGAAACCATTTTATCCATGCTTTTTGTTACCCACTAACATAGTTCCTCAAGTATCCTTCCAACCATTTATTCACCCTCTCTATTTTTCCATCAATTTGGGGATGATATCTTGTGCTAGGTGTCAAATTTATTCCCACCATTTTGATGAGTTCTTGCCATAATGCACTAAAAATTTTGCTATCTTTGTCACTGGCAATGCTCTTAGGAAGCCCATGCATTATGAAAACTTATTTAAAAAATAGTTGAGCTACTTGTGCAGCAGTGAAAGGAGTAGTAAAAACAAATAAATGAGAAAATTTAGTGAGTCTATCCACCACCACAAATATGCAATCCTTATCAAATACTTTGGGAAAACCAATGATGAAGTCCATGGAAATGATGTCCCATTTTTGCGTTGGAATTGGAAAGTGATGTAAGAGACAAGTTGTATGAGTGTGCTCCACTTTATTTTTCTGAAATGTGGGTCATTCAATAACATAATTTAGAACATCATCCTTCAACCCTTTCCATGCAAATCATTCCCTCAACATTCGGTAAGTTTTGAAGAAACTGGGGTGACCTGCTAGAGGAGAATCATGAGCCTTTTTTAAATCTTCCTTCTTCAAAACTGAATTAGGGACCAAATAGATTCTTCCTTTGTAGTATATTATTACTTATAATACCTTGTACCTATCATAATTTTTAGTCCCATCAAAAAATTCACAAGAAAATTTATCTTTGCCATACTCTATTTATAATGTGGCTTTCGAATGTTCTGCTACATCCATGAGAGAAATAGAAGGTCTTCTAGATAAGGAATCAGCTACCACATTATTTTCCCCTTTCACATATTCAATGTCAAATTAAAATTCCTGAATCTTAATCGCCCATTTTTGCTTCCTTTCATTTAAATCCTTTTGAGTGAGGAAGTGCCTTAAGTTGTTATGGTCAGTTTTGACTACAAATTTGTTTCCCACAAAGTATTTCTGAAACTTGATCAAAACATGCATAATGGCAAAAATTTATTTATCATATATGGCATAAATCCTCTCATGTGTCTGTAACTTCCTATTCTCAAAATATATTGGGTTTTGTCCTTGTTTTAGGATTGCTTCAATGCCTTTTCCTGATGCATCACATTCCAAGACAAATGGTTTAGAAAAATCAAGAAATGCTAGAATAGGAAAATTTCTTATTACCTCCATTCTTTGGAAATATTTATCATCCCCTTCATGACAATGGAAAGCATATTTATTTTTCAAATAAGTGAGAAGTTAAGTGAGTTGGGAGAACCCCTTAACAAACTTTCTATAGTATCATTGGAGGAGCTAGTCGATGAGTCGACTAGTCTAGTTAACCAACTAATTGGATATTAGGTAGTCCTGCAAAGGTCATGTCGGTTGACCGAACTGACAAGTAGTTACTCACAACCATTTTGTAAATCATATATAATAGGCTGTTGATCCAGTGAAGAACTTGGTTCAGTTTTTGCATATGTATGGACCCTCATGTGATTCTATAATATAATATGTTATTCCATTACCTGTTCTTGTCTCTTGTCTTTGTATGTTTATATGATTCCTTAGGTGTATTATTGGTAACCTTATGTGATCTATGAGATTACAACATTCGTTTCGTTGCCAAGACTACATATATGAATGACATAACCATGCGTAGATGATATTATAGCAAGAGATTAAGAATTTGTGGGAGCATAATATTCCAAATAACTTAAAAAAATACGTGATAAGAAACAAATTAACCATTGCTTAGGAGAAGGATAAATTCTTCACTGAAACACATGAGAAGTTTGTAGAGTCGGTGCCTCGGCTGTTGAAAAAAATTCTAGATGAAAAATCCAGAAGAAACTAAAGACCAAGAGTTACTAGAGAAACCGATTCGAGGAAGATGAACAAACTTGTCGGAGTGGTTTGAAAATATCACAGATGAATTCTGCAAAGAACAAGCTGTGGAGCAAAGAGTATCGGACGAAAGCATTGATAAATTTTTTTACATAGACTTCACTGAGCAGTTCCTTTGATCCTTACCGACCCTTTTGTTCAAATTCCTAATTGAGAAGGGAGTGGGCCATATCGCAAATCCTCATCCATAACTACGTGAACACCCACCAAATTCTAATTGGGAAGAGAAACAGAAGAAGTGGGAAAAATTCACTGCCGAAAGGGAGTGGGAGTACTTCCTAAGAAAATAAATAGAAATATTTGAGATTTCTAAAGCGTCGGGTAGGCTATAGGGGGGTAGCTGGCCATTTGTCGAGATAGAGTAAAAAGGATTCTAGTCGATTGAAGAAAATACCATCACCAGCAATGAAAAGTTTACCTAAGAAGGAAATCAAATGGATAGTGACACATAAAGGTACATCAGACTTGCATAAGTTAGAAAGAGAGAAGAGGCAGAAAAGAAGGGAAGAAATAAGAGAACGATCTAGAGTGTTGCAAAGAGGAATGGCCATTAGGGTCATAGAACAAGAAATAAATCCGCCAGAGTCAGGTCATGACCGATAGGAAGAAGGCATAGATGAAGAAGCATCACCCATGGAAGAATAATTATGGATAGAGTAGTAAGAAGCTCTCCAATTAGAAATTCCCTAGGAGATAAGACCTCTGTCTTCGACAAATATGAGTACCCAAATTCAGGCCATTATCGAAGAAGACCCGGGGCTAAGAGCTGGTAAGTTCGGTATATGGAGCCGACTATATGGTGAAGTAAATGATGATAATCATTTAGTAATTCATTGACTATAGGAAGGAAATTGGGTAACACTTCACGCATACCCTTCCAACCGAAGTATCCACTTTCTCTACCTGACTCATGAAGGAGCACCACCCCTACCAAATACATATTTACAAGAAACAAAAAAGTTGGACGTGCAAGCACATCAGTGCAGTTGGACATCGACAAAGGAATTCGACCCAAACTGACTATTGGTAGGAAAAAAAATAACAAAAAAAAAATTGACGAGAACGAAACTTCCATTGACAATAGTTGTGAACAACAAGACACGCCGAATATCCCACTACCCCCACCACCTCCACCTCCCGGAGGAGACAATGACATCGACATAGGTCATGGATCAGCACATATTTCCCTCTATGAGGGTGAAAAACACCCTAGATGACATTGGTTCGTCTGTGAGTCAATATGGGAGGAAAATCAAGTTACGATCGAAGAGAAACATATGGCATAGTTCATAGGAGCTTTAAAAAGAAGAGCACTAACCGAGTATATGAATTATATCGAGATAACTCCCCAAGCATCCAAAGAACACATTAAGGAACAATTCTTATCTTTATTTAAAACACAAGATGCAAAACATTTGGAAGCCAAAAAGCTGAAAACAACATCTCAGAAACCAACAGAGTCCATCTAGGAATATGACAAGCAATGGAAATACCTCCTTATCCAACTTGTTATTGGATAAATATACTCAATTAGGATCAATCCAAATCTCCCCAGTCCAAGTGGATCTATAACAAATCAAATACATAATACAATCATCTTTCCTAGATCAATCAGAAATGCAAAGTAACGAATAGATCACCTACCTGAAATATACATATCCTCTTCTCTCTTTGTTGATCCAAGCTCCAGAATCTTTAGATCTACAACTACAAAACCCTATAGAGCATGTGGAAACAATAAAATAGCATATGCATATCCAAACATATAATTGATCTAAGCTAACAGTTAAGGAAGAAAGCTATAAACATCATCAACACAACAATGTTTATGGAAAGAGATTTTTATTAATGTAATAGACGAGATACATAGAATTACACTGAGAAGGAACATTACAACCTAGCCCTAACACTGCAATATTCCATCCAACAATCCAAGCCAAAGCTAAGCCTCCAAAGCAAGATAGTAAGCCACCTAGAAATTCCACCCGCATAAAAGTACCATAGACCTTCCTCCCTTCCAAATGAAGAGAGGGTTTAATTTATAAGGCTAAAGGGATAGAGTAGGTTGAGGATTAGGAGGAGGGATCAAAGGGATATTCCCTATAGGTTAGGAACCGAAATGCCACCTCACCTAGAAAATAGGGATAGAGATCCACCTCATCCACCTTCGAGAAGGGTCTCAAATCTTCATTTTTTTCCCTCAAAACATGACCGACACACCTTCCAAAAAGGGAAAAAGCATTGTCGGTTCTCCTAGAAGTGGGAGAAAACGTGGGTATCGGTGTACCTAACATGAAGGGAAAAAGCACCTTCGATGCTCCTAGCATGAAGTACAAAAGCACCGACCTTCCTAAAGAGGGAAAAATGTAGGAAAATCTCAATCTCAGTCAACTTTAGCAAAGAGAAAATTGGGGATTAGGCAAAGGGTTAACACATGGACCAAGAGTGCAAGATTTCGGTGTAACACAACTAGACTATGTAATTGACGAACAATTATTAATTCAATGGTTTCTTGCAGGTCTATCACATAAAATTTGGTAGCACATAAGCTTGGAGACATTTAAAACATATGAAGATGCACTTACCAAATATCTACAAGTAGAGATGGATGAATACTTCCCAACATATCCTGTCAATACTAGGCTGGAAGTGTTAGAATAATCAACCCATAGTATTTACCCACTTAGACATTATTTCATTTATTTTGTCTTATTTGCCTAGTCCATGAGTCCCACCATGTGCAAGTTGTCAATTACCTATCCATAGAGGTAAAACTTGCCATTATTGACTCGTGGAGCGCTTGGGAAAGTCA
>LPNX010467319.1:361952-417745 GCA_001517045.1 Pseudotsuga menziesii | reverse complement strand
TGTCTTATTTTCCTAGTCCATGAGTCCCACCATGTGCAAGTTGTCAATTGCCTATCCATAGAGGTCAAAATTGCCATTATTGACTCATGGAGTGCTTTGGAAAGTCCCGGGAATCAAATTTGCTTTATTCTTGGCCTCCTAGGTTCCCTTCTGCTTTTTCTGCTTTGTTGACTGCTTTTCCAGTTTTTAAAGCACATAAGGAAAGCTAGACTAGGTGAGATGAACCTGTTTTATTCCCCTTTCATCCTCCACTCTTTCCTCCATGCAAAAGCATGTATGAGATTCCATTTGAACACTCTTTATCTTGCCCATGCGCCCTTGCTAATTCGTGGGGTCCTTGATAGATTTGGGATCAGCTTTTTACACCTATGGGGGATTTGCCTATTTTGGGTAATCTTGCTTTATGCTAGATTTGGATGCTTCCTCATGCATTCGATTTGCTCATGTATTCTATATATTCAGTTGCCTATGTTATTACAGGGTTGGCTATTGTACACTCAGTTAATAGAATTTTGTGTTACAGCTCCATATTCAGTCTCCATTGTTGATAATTTGCATGATCAATTGTTAATTGCTGTGAGTGAAATTAATCTACTGCAGGCCTGAATTTATACAGGAAGAACAGTTGGAAATCATGCAGAAATATTTGAAAGAGAAAAACCTTAAGAATCAAGATGTTTGGTGCACAAAATTCTCCATGGCCGGACACGGTAAACTTAACTGTCGACAAGACATTCATTTTGTCCGAACGAAATGCTTCTGCAACATTTCCAAAAACATGGAGACCATACAATGAAATATTTCCCATATAACATGAAAAATGGAAAAGCATCGTGGTGTGCAAATCTGTGATGTAAAATGTGACACAACAACAGACTTCCATTTAAACTTGAAGAATTATCAAAACTATCAAGCAGTCTACCAAACAAATGCAATCACATAGAACAATGATAATGTTTCAACGAACAATGATCAAAATTAACCAAATAATCAAATATATGAAGGTTGTCGATATGAGCGCCATTTCGACAACCATCGTGGAGGATTTGGAGGTTGAGGATGATTTTCTGGAAATCATGACAATCGACCATGACAACCCATCTAGTGATTTACCTATTATAAAGAAGGACACCACTACACAGACTTCCCATACAAAGATAGAACTGATCTAAATTTTTGTACTAGCTGCGGTGTGGGCGATCACTCAATAGACGATTGTCCCACCATGTTCGACAAGATTAATAAAAATAAAAACATTAATTTCTTATCATGTGTTGAGAAACATGATGTAATACATACAAATAATTTACATATAGTAACTCGACAACGGATAAAAATCGGAAACGATGACCCATATATAATCAAAATTAAAGAGAAAAATGATTACCCTAATCCATCAAAACAAAAACAATTATACAAAGATGCTTCAAACATGTTTCGAGATCTTTCTAGACTATAAGGCAATTGACGTAAAACAACAAAACACACTTAAATAATTATTCAGCTTAGTACAGAATGATAAATCAGTGTCTTAGTTTATTGAATTTTATATAATATGAAGCACAATAATAATACATAAAGACAAACTAAAAACATATGCATTTTCAATCAAAAAGACAAGAGCGATGCAGATCCACTTGTTGACCTTGAAATTGAAGGATAACATGTTCGACAAGTCGTTATTGACTTCGGTTCACAAGTAAATATTATGACAAGAGATACATGGGAACAATTGGGCAAACCTCATCTATACGAATTAGGAATATACCTCAAACTATCCGACCAAGGACTAATCGAACCCATTAGGGTTCGGAGAAATTTAGATACAACAATAAAAGGAATATCGACTAAAATTGACTTTGAAATCATTGACCCCAAGGAAGGATCCAGTTCCTTCCCAGCCTTGGTAGGTCGACCATGGGGAAGAAAAATGAAAGCATCAATATCCTTAGGCAAGGAAAGAATAAAATTAAAAGGGAATGGACAGAAAGTCATCATCCCCATTCATCCTTCCCAAGGAGAACCATGGATCGAACCTATTGATGAAGAAGTCGACATTCAACAATTATACCAAATACACAATAATGAAGACTATATTGAACCCAATCATTATGGTGAACTTCATCTAGGGAACCAGGATTCAGATGGATTTAACTCAGACGCAAAATTATATGATTGGGAGATTGAAAATTATGAAACACAAGCACGAGGTTGCTGGAGAATTCAATATATCCAGAGGAAACCAATGCGATAATGCTTCTCTATATCGAATTTCCCAAAAATATATGAGAAAATAATCAAAGAATACCCCTCACTAGCACCAATAAAAATAATTAATAAACAAAGTCTTTGGTATAAGGAGAGAGAATAAATAGTTCTCCATGTAGAACATATTTCTAAAAACCTAGGTGGACATGGCCAACTCCAAAGCTTGGTTGAAACGTTCACAGGGCAAGCTACTCGATGGTGGGACACCCACCAGTCGAGACTGCAAATGTTGACAATAGCTTTGAATTTATTCATATAAATATTTGGAGGAAGGAAACTAAAAAAACAAGCACAAATACCTGTCTTCATCCAAGGGAAAGACCCAGAAAAACATATACGAATATGTGAAATAGAGTGGAGAAGACTTGGTTACAAAGATGAACGTATATGGCCACACCTGTTTCCCTCGACATTACATGACCTACCTAACAAGTGGTACAAAATGGAAGAAGCATGAGGAGAAACATTCTTATGGAATGAACTTAGAGAAAATTTCATTAAGAAATTTAGCTTTATACCGGAAGCCACAAAGTAGATAAAAGAATTTATACAATCGACTAGTAATGAATCGACACAAAACAAAAGACAATTAAATACAATATGCTATAACATTCAGTCCAAAAAAATACCACAGTTGAGAAGAATTCAATTAGAAAATGAATGCACATATGGAAGGAGCTTCCAATGGAATATTGATCATTCGAAAATGATCAAATCAGTTAAAACGATATTAAAAATTGAGTCGATCGACAAAAATGACACCGATCGAATGACAGCAGCAGATTTCCTAGCAACATTTTCACAATTCAAAGAAGGAAGTCGATAGATTATGAAAGTAAATCAATAGAATGGATGGATGCAAAAGTAAAAACTAAATAAATTGACATTTCTAATGATAATAGACTGAAAATGGCAAAATTTGGTGATTACTGGAGTGAAGAACAAACCACAGAAATTGTCAACTTATTAAAAGAATTGCAAGATGTATTTGCATAGGACTAGAAATACCTAAAAGGATTAGTAGCAAAAATGGGTGAGATGAAGATAGACATCAAACCTAATGCCCGACCTATGAAGAAAAGACCTTATAAGTTAGCTCATAAATATAAAGAAATCGTTAAAAAAGATATTGACAATATGCTAACAGCCAAAATAATTTATGCCATCGACCAGTTGGAATGGGAAAGACTAATGGTCGTTCAACTAAAAAAGCACGACTCAACAAAACTACGAATCTGTGTCAATTTTCATGAATTAAACAAGGTTACCTTAGCATATCCATTCCCAACACCATACGATTATGAAATCATAAACGGAGTCGCAGGACATGAATGTTATTCATTTACGAATGGGTTCTCAAGATATAATCAGGTGCCAATAGCCAAAGAACATTAGAAAAAGACAACGTTCATATGTGAATTTGGTTCATTTACCTATAGATTCATGCCATTTGGTCTTAAAAATGCACCAGCAGTATTCTCAAGAATAGTTGTAAAAAAAATTCAAGAATACATCTACAAAAAAATGGCATTATACTTCAATGATTGGACAATATATTCTATGTTAAAAGATAACTGTAAATGGTTAAGGCTCATGTTGGAACATTTCCAACAGATCCAATTATCTCTCAATATAAATAAATGTATCTTCTTAACCCCTATAGGTATTTTGCTAGGACATTTCATATGCAAAGAAAGTATCAAAGTCAACTTTGCAAAGATAAAAATTATCCTCGATTTAAAACCACCAATGAACCCAAAACATGTTAGAGTACTTCTAGGACATACATGGTACTATAGGAAATTCATTCGGTACTACTCTGATATGACATACCCTCTATAAGAAATGTTAAGAGAATATCAAGTGTTTAACAAGACAGAATAATGTGATACATCCTTCGACACATTAAAAATAAAATTAGTCGAAGCACCTATTCTTCAATTTCCAAACTGGTCGATCAAATTTCATGTGCACATTGATGCCTCAAACTTAGAAATAGGAGAAATCCTATCACAACTAGGCGAAGATGGCATGGATTACCCAATCATATACAATAGTAGAAAATTAAACAAAGTTGAACACAAATACTGCATGACAGATAGGGAGGCATTAGGTATGGTCTTTTCTCTTCAAAAATATCGACATTACCTATTATCTAACCCCTTTATATTTTATATGCATCATCAAGCATTAAAATACCTTGTCAATAAACCTTTGTATCTCAAGAGAATCTATCGATGGCTATTACTATTTCAAGAATTTGAATTCAAATTTGTAGTTTGACCAGGATGATTGAATGTCGGTCTTGACCACTTGTCAAGAATTGACACAGGGGAGGAACCGATAGGAATCGAAGATGATCTGTTGGATGAACACTTATTCCAAATAGAAGATGTTCTAACAAAATTAGAGGAAATAGCTCAATTTCTAGAGAATGGACAAGCACTAGAAGACATGAACACTAAGAAAAAACAAATTCTATCCATGAAATCCGCCCCATATACCCTAATCAATGTATTCCTATACAAAATGGGCCAAGATGAGGTACTCTATCAATGTGTGTTAGAACATGAATGAGAAGACATTATGCATGAAGCACACTATGGACCAGTAGGAGGACACTTTCATTCAGATACAACTGCAAAGAAAATCCAACAATCAGGACTATGGTGGCCAACGGTATACAAAGACTATAAAAAATTTGTGAGTAAATGTGATCACTCCCAATGACTAGGTCGACCACTACCTAGTACACAGATTCCTTTAATATCAGTAAACCCAAGCCTCACATTCGAAATATGGGATATCAAATTTATAGGTCCATTTCTAGTACCAGCAAAAAGGACAGGTGCAAGGCATATCATAACAACAATTGAATATGTTACTAAATGGGCAGAACAAAAACCCATGGACACCTGTTCTAGCAAGGTAGCTGCTAAGTTCATATATGAAAAAATCATCACTAGGTTTGGATTCCCTATAACCTTAATCAGTGACCAAGGCTCACACTTCATCAATAAAACAATTACAGCACTGACAGAACAATTCAAAATTGACCATCGATGAAGCACAGCATATCACCCTCAGTCGAATGGAGCAATAGAGGCATTTAACAAAACACTAACAAAGGCTTTAACACAAATCTGTAACACCAACAAAGATGACTAGGATGAGAAAATACCTGCAGTATTATGGACATACAGAAGAACATATAAACATTCGACCTACCAAACACCATTTCAACTAGTTTACGGCCAAGAAGCAGTCGTTCCTTTACATTTTCAACAGCAAACACTGATAATAGCCGACATATTACATATTAATGTCAAAGAATCAAGAAAGGATCGACTAATGCAATTAGCCAAACTAGAGGAACACCAAATGCTCGCTATACAACATTAAGAAATTCAAAAACAACAACAAAAGGCTTGGTATGACTGAAACATCCAAAACAAGAATCTGTCGATTGGAGACCTTGCATTACTATACAACAGTCGGGTGAAAGGAAAACCTAAAAACCTACACACATAATGGATGGGACCATATATTATTGAAGAAATCAATGTCAATGGATCTGTTCGACTAAGAACATTACAGGGCACAGTATTTCGAAAGTTGGTAAACAGTGCTCGACTAAAACAATACCAAAATAAATAAATAAATAAAAAATAGTTATGTAACCATTACAAAAATCTATAAAAAAAAATAAAACTTAAAAACCCAAACACAAATAAAACAAAATGAATCTCGACAGGCATAGTAGACGATTTGACAATAATCAACATTTCTATCATCAACATACCACAGATCGACCATACCTTCCTCATCGATAAGAGGACCAAAACGTCAAATCAACCCATCATGACTATAGCTAGAGGGAGCGTTGAAACCAGAACGTATTAACTCAGCCTTCAGTAGATCATCCTTCACCATCAAATCTTCCATTAATAACACCCTCGATAAGTTCTCCATCTATTATGCCTATAAATACTATGCCAGTTGAGAATGACTTACCATTTTATCAAGATCTAGAGTGACATAATTACTCGACCTCTTTGAGCAAACCAACTACCAAGAAAGCCGAATAGACAATCGATAAAATGGCCCCAAAACAAACCAAAGCCACAAAATCCAAAATAAAACAGTTGGAATCCATTGTAATCCCACTAGTAAAATGATTAAAGAATATAAAAGATGTAAAAGTGTAGGAAAGTTCATGGGGGAAATACTGGACAGAAATCAAAGAATGGGCTTACCGGGGTCAATAAAAAATGACAGAGGAAGGGAATAAGGTAAATAATAGCACCATTATGAACTTTATCAATGCTCTACTCATGGCAATTTTTAGAGGGACAAAGGAAGACATTGTCAAATTCATAATCAATCGGTACCACAATGGGACGTTTTACTTCGACACACCGGTGGAAATTTTAGTGGAAAACATCTACAAGCTCATAGGACTATCCAACAAAGGTGAACCTATCCCTGTCAGAATCAAGGAAGGGTTAGTAAAAAAACTAACGGGAACACCAACTAGAAAGAATTCAAAGGGGCTAATAATAGGGTAAGTTCAGGCCACCACACCCAAAATGGTGGCTAAAATCGTATCCACCGTCCTAACTATTACAAGAAGCGGTTGTGACTTGAAGCTCAACATGTTGGAAGCAGTCGATCGCATAGCAAGAACAACAGAGATATACCACTGGGCGCAATACATGGACGAGATATTTAAGTCTATATGTGAGAAGTGCCAGGAATCAGGTACAATGATCAGATTCCCATCACTTCTAATATGGATATCAATGTACCATTTATGTCTAGTTGGGCATAAAGACTTCGCACAATTGACTAGGTTTCATATGTGGCATTTTAAGTTGTTTTCAATGGCTAGAACCCCATTGGAACAGGAAAAAACCAATGTATTCCTGGAGCATTGGTTCCGGGACCTAAAAATATGAACATCCAGATGGAGGGTGCCTCAAAACATCTAAATATGTCTACCCCCCACAACACACATCGAAATGGAACTAGACCGCACAATAGTTTGGCACAAGCAAGGGTATACAACAAAGGCAAAACCACTTGACTACTATCCAAGAGTCAAGGAGATCTTTACAGGGTTGGCAAGAGAGACCAAAACCGACATCCCCATACCAAAAGCTACAAAAGAAAACAATCAAGCTATTATAGAGCCACTGTCTGATCAGGAAAATGAGGAAGACTGTCAATTCAACCTTCATATCAGTACTTTCCCCTCAAGAGAGAGTTCGACAAAGGGACAAAAACAGCTCCAAATTGAAAGTGCACCAACTGAACATCACGCGGTTTTACCGATAGAACAAAGTATCATTCTAACTCATCAACAGGAGGGAGGAGAAGAGAAGATATAAGAAGATATTGAATCAGATAATCTAGATTATGCTATGACAAAAGAAAATTTAAAAAAAATAGCAAAGGAAATAGCAACCTCAAGGAAAAAGAAAGCAACTCAGGAAAAAGGGAAGGGGAAGCATAAAATTATCCTATCAGAGTCAGAAGATGAAGAAGAACTACTGGTTACTACTATCGACATCATAGAAGACACTGCAGCAAATAAAGTATCAGTCAAAACACAATTCAAATGGTTCATCGACTCAGGAGCAAAACAAGGCAGACCAAATAAGGTAAGAATTGTTACCCCACCTATAATAAATCCTATTGATCTAACCCCATATTCACCAAGACCGTCCCCTGTTAGAATAACACAAGAATCAACCCCGACCATTTCACTAGCCTATAATGAGCTAATACCCAAAACCATTAAGGAAAGGATAGAGAAATATGTGGAAATCCAATAATTTGTCAATGACTTACCAAATCTTGTCCTGAAATCCCAACAGATCAATACCACCCACAAACTTATTGAGTCAAGCTCTACTCGACAAAGCCTCACTCCACAAATCACCTAAGTTCCATCACTTCCATCAGTCATAGGAATCATCAAATATTCATACGTTTGCAACCCCAACCCAAGGTCCACTGTAGTCACAACCCACACTTCATCATTCACACCAACATTCCAAAACTGACGAACAAATATGGAAGAAAGCAGACCACTTTCCCTAGATGCTAAGATCAACGACCTCATGGAAGAGGAAGGAATCGACAACCTTGTCGACCCTCAAACAGAAGTTAAAGGTTCCATACCAACACGACTTCTGACCACCCCGATAACCCCAGACCATTCATCATCACCACCACCAGAACTAGAGCTTCAACACAACCCAGACCCTCCATCTTCACCACTAGTAAAAGCACAAACAACTACAAACCCCATCCTAGAAACACAAAAAATTAATCTTACCATAGTAGGAGTTCAATCAAATGAGAATACACCGACTGAAGAACAGTAGAATCCATAGCAACAAGCAACATCAGTACCAACAGGATGAAAAGTAGTCCATAAGTCAAAGCATAAGAGAAAAAGGAAAGAGAAGAACAAAAAACACTAACAACTTTCCACATTCACCAACTTGTATCGACTTCTACAGTCGAGACACCAAAGCTAAGAGATGGAGAGCTGGATAGACTCCTGGAAGCAGTAAGTAAAGAAGCAACAAACATAAATCGAACAAAGCAAGAAATAATTGAGAAGATGAAAGTAGAACAAGTCAAATTCCTGACCAAATGCAGGACTTTGACAAAAATAGTGATACCAGAAATGGAAAAAACTGACACCGACAAACCATTGGAAAAAGCATAGCAATTGTTTGAAGGTGTCATGTCGAACCTATAGATACAACTGCAGATAAAGAAAGACAAGCAAAAGGAAGAAACTTCTATGCTACTAAGAAAGTAGTACACAACATTTTCTGAAGCACACAAGGTACTTCGGCACCACGTGGAAGAGTCTGTTACTATAGAAGAATTCCTATGGAGCTGGTACAACTACTACGGACAAGTATTCCAATATACTTGACAAACCAGTGAGAACATCCATAATTTAGAAAAGCAACAAGGTTTGGATGACAACATGAGAACAAAAATACAGGATCAAATCATATTAGAGACAACAAGGTTAGAAAATCTAGAAAAAGAGCACATCAATGGACAACCCAAGCACTTCCAAGGATCAGAACACTCGACAAGATCTATCTACGGATGAGAAGATTGCTAGATACAGCATATGAAAAATCTCAATTGTTGGGACCTAACCTGGAAAAAATTATAGATTGTTCAATTCAAGAGAAGATGTCGACTCTATCAAGCCTCACCACCTTAACCATCTATATCCATAATGCTCTACGCTGTTGGGAAAAGTTTCAACACCAACTTGCCATCAAGGTAGAAGCTATTGTAGATGTATGTGTGTAGAAACAACTGTCCATTCATTTACATAGTCCATGAAGACAAAACAAATGCAGTAACTATTCTAGCCAGAATAATTTTTGAAATATTCTCCCTCTTTCTTCAGGAGGAAGAACATTTTTTTTCTGGGGGAGATCTTGGAGGAACTAGTCGGTGAGCCAACTAGTCGAGTTAAATGACTAATGGGAGATTAGGTCGGCCTCCAAATGTCATTTCATTTGACCAAACCGATAAGTAGTTACTCATAACTATTTTGTAAATCATATATAATAGGCTGTTGAGCCAATGAAGAACTTGGTTACGTTTTTGCATATGTATGGACCCTCATGTGATTCTATAATATAATTCGTTATTCCATTGTATGTTCTTGTCTCTTGTTTTGTATGTTTATATGATTCCTTATGTGTATTATTGGTAACCTTATGTGATCTGTGAGATTACAACAAGTAGCTGGAAATTCCAAAGAAGCCTCTTAATTCAGTGAGACTTTTGGGACGTTTCCACTCTAAAAATGGCTCTTGATTTCTCCATATCCACCTTCACACCATATTGAACAACTATGCATCCAATATACAAGAGCTCTATCAAACCAAACTCACATTTTGACAGCATAGAAAACAAATATTAATCATGCATAATTTTTAATACCTCTTCTAGATGATGCAAGTGTTCCTTCCAAGTTTTACTGTAAATAAGAATGTCCTCAAAGAAAACAAGTACAACCTTAAGAATTTTATTTTGGAATATGTTGTCCATGCATTATTGGAATGTGGTTGGTGCATTTTTCAAGCCAAAGGGTATGCAAACAAACTCAAAGTGACCATAGTGCCATCTGAAAGTAGTCTTTGGTATATATTCTTCCCTCATTCGAATTTGATGATAACCTAATCTACGACCAATATTTGAGAAGAAATTGGCCCCATGGATCTCATCCATGAGCTCATAAATCCTTGGGATGGGGTATTTATTCCTTGTTTTCTTCTTGTTTAATGCTCTGAAATCAATGTACATTCTCAAGGTTCCATCATTCCTTTTTACCATAACAACTGAAGAAGCAAATGGGCTATAACTAGGCCTTATGGGACCCAAGTCCAAGAGTTCTTTAATGGACTCTTCAATATCATCTCTAATCCTTTTTGGATTCCTATAAGACTACATTTTTATAGGTTTTTTTCCTATCTCCAATTGAATTCTATGCTCAACACCTCTATCTTGTGGTATTCTTTGGGGAAGGTATCCAAAAACCTTCTCATACTTACTCAATAGTTTCTCTATATTCTTAGTATTCTTGGAAATTTTCAAGTGGGGCTTAGGATATGTAATTAAAAAATCATAATCCCACTCTATATCTCCATGCCTCAAGATAGTCCTCATGTTGTGATAAGACACTACTTGATTTGGGTAAGTGTGCATTCCCCTCAACAAGATGGGTTTCCCTTCTGAGTTTTTAACCTCATTTCAGGGACTTGATAATTCACTTTATACTCCCCTAATTATTATATCCATTCTACTCCCAAATCCAAATTTGTATCAGCCACATTCACTACATAAGCATTATCAATGATAGTATGATTTCCTAGAGTCTTGAAGCTTTGGAATCCATTTAGTGCAGTTCATAGAATTGTTACTTGGAATGATGAATATGAAACCATAAAAATTTTTATCTTTTGAATTTCCCCTATCCACCAATATTTCATCTATGAAGTTGTGAGTGGATCCATCATCCACTAGAACCTTGACCTATTGTCCTTGTATGCTTCCGTTGAGCCTTAAGGTGTGGAATCTATGTACACCTGAAAGTGCTGAAATTTTTACCATATCAGTAGTAGGTTTTTCTTCTTCTACTGTTTGATACCCTTCTTCTTTGTTTTCAAGTTGTGCCTATTCCTCATCCTCCTCCTCTTCATCATCTTCCAAAAAAACTTCAATGTAGTGTTCCTTCCTCTTGGCACATCTATGTCCTCGGACCCAAGGTTGTTGGCATGTAAAACATAGCTTATTTATTCTAAGCTTTTATTTGCTTGGTCCTCCTTTATTTTATTTGGTATAGGAGTCCTTTTTCCATGTTTTCTTACCTTCCTTGAACTTGGAAGGGAAATTTGTCTTAGGAGGGTATTTCGCTCTTGGAAACACATTCTACAAATCCCTTGTCAAATTCATTTTATCCTTTAGTGTGGATGGCTTGTGGGATTTCACTATACCTCTCAAAGGTTACATCAATCCTTTAGTAAACAATAAACCCAGCCTAGCCATATATACATCAGAAACCATTGCTGAAATCTTTTCAAATTCTAACATATATGCTTCAGGATTTCCTACTTGCTTCAATTGCGCTAGTTCTTTGAAAGGAAGTTCAGGGTCTTTCCTCTCAGATCTCTCCATGAATGCATTGGAAAAACCCTCATAAGATAAAATATGATCATGTACCAAGGTTGTAATACCATGGAACCACCAATCACTATATTCTCCTTCAAGATGCAGAATTGCCATTTTCAATGCATCTTCTTCAACCATAGGATTTAATTGGAAATACAGACTTAATTTTTGCAACCCAGCACTAGCAGAAATTTGTGATGAACCATCAAAGGAAGGAATGATTAATTTTCCCATGGTATATTTTAATTCATGGTTAATATGTGATTCCCTATTCTCATTTCCTCCTTGATTTAATTGAAGAGAAGCTTCAATGAACTGATCAAAAGGTAGGACTTTCCTACATCCATCACTTAATTGCTACCAATCATTTGTTGCATCTCTAACATCATAGGTGGTGTAAGGGAATTATTTGGAATTTAAAAACTTGGGTATTTCATATTTATTCTGATTTTTGAACACATGAGGTCTGTTATGAGGTACAATCTTCGAAAAAATGGTTTCTCCATGGGTTTTCCCCTCAACATGGGGTGTACTACAACAACTCTCGGGTGCTGAATTGCTCCCAAATTGGCTAGCCATCAATTTGAAACCTTTCATGATATGTTTTTTCATAGTTTAAATATATTCTGTAATGATTTTTTAAGGTCTCCATTATCTGCTTTTCCCTCCATATCTCCAAATCCTAGTTCTTTCCTAATCTCTTTGTAAATAGGATTACTTTCTTCAATTCCTTCTCTTTCACTATTAACATATCCAGTCTCAGTTTCTAATGGAGGAAGGAAAGAATAAATAAAAATTAATAGGTATTTCTATCAGGTACCAATAGTATGCTCTGATACAACTTGTAGTGTCCCAATTTGAAAATTCCCAACTTTGGCAAAATTTTAGAAAAATTGTCTTGACTAGCTTGGACTGTGGGGGATTCGAATGGTTCAAGTGGGTCTCTAATTAGATAGGTAATTATGTGTGGAGTGTTGATAATATTAAATATACTCTATTATTGTTTTATTACAGTTCATATACATCTAAAACTCTATTTGTACATGATAGAAAAAATGGAAAAAATACTGGCAATTTATGGTGCAATTCCCTCTAGGGCATGGGAAGAAATGGCTCTCCAACTCCTAAGAAACCCTCCAAAATTTTAGAAAAGAGTATTGGGACTGTAATTATAACTCATTTACTGTAATTATATTTTGTTAACAGTTCTTCAACATTGGATTAAAGATTCATATTTGAATGCACAATTTCAGTGATATTTGCTTAAGGGAAATAACACAATAAAGCTCAACTTTGACTCATAAATGGTGCATATAATGGTTCAGAGAAGATAAATATTAATATATACCATTTAAAACATTTAAATATATTAATAACATCATATAACATTGACCCATGTTGCAATATACATCAGATACACAGTCTCCATTGAAAGGGAAAATCATCACATGGAAACTAGTAACAAGAAAACCTGGAAATGTGGACATTTCCATATGTATTTATTATTATTTATAATTACATATCATATTAAATTTATATTTTAGAGCCATAAATCATACATTGTATATTTGGAATCAACTTAAATAACTGGGGCACAACCACCATTCACAATAGTTTGCCTTCATAGAAAAACATGGAAATATGGAAGTGGAAATTGAGAGAATGGGAGGAAATATGGGACACAAACAGAAGCAGCCTCATATATGAAATAAAATACTCTATGAATATCCAAATTATAGGTCTTAATTCCCTTTCCAATTTCCAACTTGGATGATAATATCACACTCTCATAATTGGCTCACTAGCAGGGTAAGTGTGCACTCACCGTGCAAAGGACTAGCAATTGCTCTCCAAATGCCAAAGGCAAATTCAAAAATGATAAAAATCCATTTCAATTATTCATGAAATATTTTTATAACCCTCCTAAGGTCCTAAAATTTTTAATTATTTCCCATATTCTTCCTCCACCTCATGCTTTATGTTTAGTAACCTCCATGCCACTTCCTCTTCTCCTCAACCCTTCATCTTCCACCAAATTCGAATGGCTGCCACCTAGTCCCAAGTGTGCCCTATTGGAGGATAGTTATAGCCACAAAATTTCAGGTTTTAATATGTATGAAATCATGTCTTACTTGTCATATAATATTCCATCATTTTTTTCATAAAGCACAAAGAATCTAGCTCCACATGGCACCTAGTTTCTTCCTAGACTCTTCCTTTTCTATGGGGAGTTACTACTACTCACATGTTTCGAATAATTGGGCTCATGAGATGTCATTTTATGACTCTTCACCAACCAATAACATTCCATCATTCATAATTTCGAATTTTTGGTGAAGTCATGACATGTGTAAGGAAGCATCTAGCCACCCAAGGGCCCCATGGAACTCCAAATGTACTTATGAATCAATTCCACTTTATTTTCTCCATATTTATTATTTGTATTACCTAAATTAATTTGTATATTATAAACTAAGGTTCTTGAGGGTCCCATCCCTTATTGCAATATTTAATGCCTCCTCCCCCAACCTAGGGAACTAGTAGGGGGGTGAATATTGTCAACTAGTAGACCTATTGGAATGGCGACATGGCAAGATTTTATACATAAGGGATGTGTTCGGAAAAATTCAGATTACATAACTAGATATATATATATATGTACTATGTTTCATTCATAAATGATTTCTTAAAGAATACTTAGTTATATTTCCTGCAAAATAAATTGAGTATTTTAGTAAATTTAAAGAGTTTAATTCTCTTATAGAGAACTAGTAAGAGAGTAAAACAAAGTTTTTGAGGAGAGACAACAATGTATATTTCTATAGAAATGAGTTCTAGGAATTATGTAAGTGAGAAATACAAAGGAAAAA
The DNA here is from genome assembly GCA_001517045.1 of Pseudotsuga menziesii. Classification (NCBI taxonomy): domain Eukaryota; kingdom Viridiplantae; phylum Streptophyta; class Pinopsida; order Pinales; family Pinaceae; genus Pseudotsuga; species Pseudotsuga menziesii. The sequence continues at coordinate 402,884 of LPNX010467319.1, read as the reverse complement.
CGCTACTCTAAATAGACCTCAACAAAATGGAGTTGTAGAAATAATTATCACGACATTAATGGAAAATGAAATAAATATGATTAATGATGCAAGGATATTACAAGAATTATTGGTATAAATAATGGGTATTGCATTCTACTTGGTAAATATATCATCTACATAAGTGTTGGTATACAAAACTTTTCATGAATCATAGATTGATAAAAAAGAACACTCTTAAAATTCTCAAAAATGTTTGGTTTCCATGCTCATGTACATGTTCTAAAGGAGAATAAGAATAAGCTATATAATAAAGCTAAACAATTAACATTATTGGTTATAATGTGGAATAAAATCATATAAGCTTTAGAATATAGTACCAAAGAAGACTATTTATAGTCATGGTGTGGTATTTAGTGATGTTAAAGTTATGACCAAATAGGAATTCCAAGAAAAGGGAGAATAAATAGAGACACCATAATTTGACTTGGAGAGTGAATAATATAGCTCAAAAAAATATTATTAACCCAAATACGAATAACATCATAGTCCAATGTTAAGGACATTGATTCAAGAAAGAAGGAAAACAAAAAGGCATGTACACCTTATTAAGTTTCTCTATGTTTTGTTATATATATATATATATATAACCTATGATGATCCTAGAATTGTTGGGGAGGTAGTGGATTAATAGGATAGTACAATCTAGAAGAATTCCATCATTCAAGCAATGGATCCTTTTGATAAAACTACGACCTAGTAACTAGTTGATTTGTAAAATGGAGGAAAACCTATTGGTATTAAATGGGTTTTAAGAATAAATTCAATGTATAAGGTAAGGTATATACGTATAAATTTCTCCTAGCATAAAAGGTATATTTCCAAGTGAGACAAATTGATTTAGATATTATTTTTATCTAGTTTCTAAATTAATTTCTATTAGATATATTTTGTGTATTGTTGTTTCTTTCAATATTGAAGTGGATTCAGTGGATGTGAAAAAAAACTTCATACATGGTGATATCAAAGAATAAACCTACATGAAACAACCAAAAGGTTTTTCACTTAACATAAATAAGGAGATGATTTGTAAGATGACGAAGTCCGTATATAAATTATAAAAATAATCACAAAGAATTTATCAAAATTTTGATACCTATATATTACAACTTGGTTTTTCAAGAAGCAAAGTTGATCACTGTGTGTATTCCAAGTAGTTTGTTAACCATTTTAATTATTTGTTGTTGTATATTGATGATATTTTGTTGATTGGAATCAATAAGGAAGTGATAAAGGATATTAAAGTTTGGTATTAAATACATCCATGCTAAAACTTCTAGGCATGAAAATTAAAATATATCAAGTGAATAAGAACTTTTGTTAAATCCAAGAAAATTTGTTTGAACAATATTCCAAAGATTTTATATGCAAGAATATAAACTAATAAAGGTCCATACTCATATAGGAAAAAAATTATCTATAGATTAGTTATCCAAGACTAAAAAAGGAGTAGAATGCATGTCGCATGTTCCCTATTATACTGTTGTTGGTAGTCTAATTTACGGTATGATTTGTAAGAGCACAAGAATTTCCCATACAATGGGATTTTTGAGAAGGTATATGTAAAACCTATGGAATAAACAATGGAAAATTATAAGAGGGCCTTTAAATATTTGTGCGAATCTTTATATTATACAATATGTTACCAAAAATACATATATTTCATAAGAATGTTGATATACATGTCTTTGTTAATGAAGATTGGGTTGGATATAGTAACCTCAAAAAGCCCATAAGTGTTTTTTAATTTAACCTAATTGGTTGGGAAATCGTTTGGATGAGCAAAAGATAGGATGCATTTTCATTATCATCTATAGAAGTTGAGCAAATGGTAACCACTCATGAATTAAGAAATTTATATGGTTGCAAATCATGTGGGTTCACTAGGAAGGGAAATATCATATCAGGTCTGACATAGTAATATAATTATTGGGGTTATTTTATTTGGGTAGGATGAGGAATAAAATTAAAATCATGGGATGGATTCATATATATAACTTAGTATTCATATATTTGGATTCCTCCCATAGACACCTATCTCCCCAACAATTCCTCTTATATCTCACACAAGGTTGTGCCTTGTTGGATTCCTGATTGACTCCTCTTTGTGACCTATCCCTGGAGAACAAGGAAGAACTATGAAAGATTTTGGATTGGAATGTTAATATCCATTCTCCCCTAGATTGGATTATAGGCATCGAGTGGAAACTCAATTACTGCATTATATTGGAGCCTCAATTACTGATTTTTTTAAAATATCAGCTTGTTATATATATATATATATTATGTGTTTTCATGTCAAATAATTTTTTTATGATATTGTTTTTTAAATATTTATGTTAAATAGAGTTTTATGTAATGTTAATAAAGTTAAATGTAGAAAGTAATTGGATATAACATGGTCAATTAAGGTAGAGAAAATTTAGCACAATGGATAAGAAATATTTCATTAGGACATAATTGTTTGTCAATGGATTGTTTCAAGTTTTTTAAACATATACATTTTTCCCATGAATCAAAATTATTTCTTTGTTGTAGTTTATTCTTAGTGAAAATCAAGTGTTCACATATTGTCTCAATAAATAAAATACAATGAAATGTAGGGAATTCCATTCATGAAAGGGTTTTAATTTTTCATTGTTATGGAGTTTAATTTATTAAAATTATACAAAACATGATCTCTTTGTGGTGATACTTGTATTTACATGATATAAAATTGGTTGATTGGTAGGTTGTGGTGTGAAACATATGCAATTCTCATATTTTTTAAGCATTGATCTCACTATTGGACTATCAGTCTTTTACATTCTTTTTTACATTGATCTCTTCATTGAGTTTCATTTTATGCATTTTTTCCTTCCTTTTTACTTTTTCATTGGATCTTCAACTATCGAATGATACAAATTGATTAGTCGCCCATGGAATCTCGGTGGGATCATTAGTAGCATTATACTATTATTTTATTAATATCCTATTTTCTTATACTAAGATGCGTTAGGGATCCTATTTGTTACAACATCATAATATGATATAAAGGGTTTTTAAAAAATGGGTTGATAAAAATGCATACCTACAATATTTGGTGAAACTAGGGGTTTTCTTAATTGGAAAGGTATATTGGGAGGGTAGTTCAACAATACTATTTTATGAGGAATTTTACAATATTTAGTCAAATTAGGGATATTCTTTAATATCCTACATATGATCATGATATGTAACAAGTTCACTTAGTTAACCCCCATGTTGCAAATATTATGTTCAATTATTCATTGTTTCATAATGAATTTAGGATAAGTTGTGGTAGCTCAAGTGTATTTTTTTGGTAAACAACCTTGCTTATCATTCCAAGAAAATGCATATTGATGTGTAGTACTATTTTGTTAGACACATGGTTAAAAATAATAATATGTTAATGGAGAAGATTCATACATTCAAGAATTCTCTAGATTCATTGATAAAGTATGTTTGTAATGAAATGATTTCTTGGTGTAGAGATTCAATATGAATTGTTTCCCTTAGTAGATGACCATATGAATCCATTCATCTTGCCCCCATGTTCTATAAAGTATTCAAAAAGTGGAAGAATGTTGGATATTTGTTTTATTATTTGTGGCTATATTTATTCAGATCCTCGTAGGGATTCAAGGGAAAATCCCTTGAGGAAATTTTTTTGGTCCATTCTATATTATTTTGGTTAATGGTTTTAACCCTTGTAAGACAAGAATGGTTTAGGAATTAAGGTTTTGATCTGATCTTGGATAACGGATTAGGATTTTGGGTGTTGTGGAATACCTAAATATTGTATTCATGTGTTCCACAAAAATGTTATACAAGTATCGCTAAATTAACTAAACCCTACATATATTGAAGTGATTTTTTTGTTTCGTTCTAGTGGATTCCATGGGGTCTTTTCCTATACTAGGAAAAAGAATTAACAAATAAAAAATATTAGAACATGTATATGTAAAATACAAAAGTATATTAACTAACTATTGGTACAAAGTCACATCCATTTTGGGAAAAGTACAGGTGTCAAAAATATTGACTCTAAAATAGAAAGGAGAAGGGATTATTTACACTGTTCAATTTGAAAGCAATGAAGAAGATCACATGAATAATTTAAACTAGGAAAGGGAAATTCCTTACTTGGTTAACAATACTTAAGGAAAAGAAAATAATTGAAATATCTTACAGTTTACATTTCATATTTCTTCTTAAGTCTATATTTCACATGGGTTAAATATTTTGGGTCGCTACTAGTGAGAATAAGATCATAAACATAAAAACAAAAGTAGTATAAGGTTGTTCTTAAGAGAAAAATAGTCAAAAGGGTGAGTAGTCTTACATATTGGGATATTATTGAGGTTGCAGCAAGGACACCATTATTTTAAATTGTGGATTAGTATTCCATATACGAAATGGAAAAGGAAATTCTAAGCAAGAAATAGAAATAAACAAAAATATAAATTGAAATGGACAACTGTTAAGAAAAATAAAAGAACAAGAGTATGGCAAACCAAATGATGATTTACCAATGGTAAAGTGTGTTACAATGGTGTCACCTAGGAGGTGATGGCTTAAAAGGGAAGCCAACAATATCTCTGAGGGAGGTCCTTTTTGTCCACACAAATGAAAAATAACAAACTTAGAAAAATGGAGATTTGCATGCCAATTATGGGTAAGAAGTAGATTAAAAGTTGAGATCTTAGTGCAATTATTGTAGCATATATTTTCTCTTTATTTGATCTTCTATGATTCATGCCTATAGATTTTCTTTATATGCCAAATGGAGGTCAAGAAACATCTAGATTATATTGTGAACACCCTTTCTAGTGAAATGGTTCTCCAAGTACATGAAGGAAGCTATTGAATGCTACCAAGAATGCGAGGATTCCAATTCAATTTTTGGAGCCAAGGGTGTCATTATGAGCCTTAAACATGTTGTAGGAAGTAAGTGGTACCACCATTTTCATAGTTTCATGACATTCAAAAAAACTTTGCATGAACCAAGTGGGTTTTTACGAAACGTTGCATAATACCATGGGAAGACAACTATATAGGCCGTATGAGATTCTCATGTGGGTAGCTAAATGAAATCTCATATGTTAGCACATAGTTTGAAAAAGAGGTCTCACAATCGCACATAATTAAAGACTTTACCATTATGAGGATCATTTTCTCTTGTGGATATTATTACGATGTCTTTGGTGAGCTACAAGTTGTATGTTGATGACGTTTTTCTGCATTGTTAGTCAAAATGTTGCATGTGTGTTAATTTTAAGCATTAACATATACCCCTTGATGTATGAGGTTTGGAAAGTATTGTATGGCTAAAATGCATCATTTTTTCTTTCTCTCCTATTATGTTAAATTATCAAGTATTGTGGGTAGAAAAAGCATCCCTAGGGGGAAGGTTGTTGGCGATGATTATTGAAGTTGTAATCAATGAATTATTTTTTATACAAACAAGATAGGAATCCCTATGATCATGAATATTTTTGAAAATAGATTAAATGAGAGGAGATTGAGGGGTAAGATATTGATTTTAATTCTACAAAAAAAAGGCAGATTTGGTCTCTATATAAGTAAATGAGTGCGAGAAAACTGTCGTTACTGATGGCAACAAAGTGGAATGACTATTGATGATAAACCTCTCACTAGGGTGCGCAGACCTAAATAATGATGAAATTGTTCGATGGGGAACTTCGTTATGTCAAATGTGTTACTTCCATCATGACAACCATGAATTACAAATGTGAACACTACTACCATAAAAAATTATTAATCCCTTGATGTGATAGGTTTGTTGGCATTAAACACAAGGGAGACCGATAAATTAGGGAGCATTAATGCCTCTCGATACACTTAGTTCGAGACTATTGCTCGTTAGGGGAGTTTTCAGGTAAAAAATGGGCGTCAAAACCAAAGTTGTACCATTAAAATTCACTTTATAAGAACCAATAGGATCTAAGAAGATGATGTCAACCATAAGGGTAAAATTTTTAAAACAAATGGAGGGAAAAATAAAAACTAATTTTTCTTATTGTATTTTTGACATATCTCCTTATCGGTTCACCCAAATTTTGAGTGTGGTGACTCATTGGATGCCGAATTTAATTACAAATCCAACCCATACCAACATTGTATAATTCTGAGGTACCCACGACACCCAAAAATGAAAATTTCAACAACAAAAAAATGTATCTTAAAATACATTTTTTTATTGAAATTTTTATTTTTGGGTGTCGTGGGTACCTCAGAAGTATGTAGTGTGGGTATGGGTTGGATGCAGAATTAAATTCCTCATCCAACGAGTCCCAAAACTTGAAATTTGGGTGAACTCGTAAAGAGATACGTCAAAAATATGATAAGAAAAAATAGTTTTTCTTTTTACCCTCCAAACTTTAGAACTTTTTATTTTATTATTTCCCTTATGAGGCCCATTTTAGACCTAAAAACTCCCTTAATGCATATTGAATAGAAGGGAACCCAAGGAACAATCGTAACTACTACATCTCTCATGATGAGGTGATATGTCATCTATGAGAAATGAAGTAATTGATAAGATGATGACTTATCACAAGAACCAAGATCATGGTGTAACCAATTGGGACATTGACAAACTTGACACAAGACTTGTTGATAAGTGTGGTGATTATGAATTCAAATTATCGGTGTAAACTAGGTGACTGGTTTATGATAACATTCTTGAAATAGTGGTATATGGAAACAGACTAAAGATGAATGTTTGTATCACTGTCAAGGGACTTGTGGGATGAGGTATATGGATGAAAAAAATAACAATGTCGGGTGATATGGACTTAAGTACCTTGAAAAAGAGAAACCAAGGGTTTTTACCAAAAGAATAATGTTATGACGTTTCCCATTGTTTTGAGTGAGTCAGGAACCATTTTCACAAAAATAATATGGATGAGGTTCCTAGATGTTTTAGTTTATTGAGGAACCAATTTTTACAAAAAGAATAATATGGATGGGATTCTTGTTGTAACACTTTGGTTTTGACCCCGACTACATTAAATGTATATGATGTATATATTGTAATTAATTATGGTGTGGAGCTAAAGGAAAAAGCCCCACCATGTATTATCATTTTATGTTTCGGCGATTAAATCAGTGCCGATGGTATTTTGTGCTAGCCATGCACGTTATGATTTTAAAATCACAATGTGCATATGCAATTTAATTAAAATACCCACAACCAACTATGTCAATGAAATAATAATGAGTTGGAGGAATGATTCATAAGGATAAGGGGGGGGGGGGTATATTCAAACTTTCGGGCCAATGGGGAAAAGACAAATGTCCACAAAAGTCTGGAAATTGAACCCAGGTTTTAGAACAATTACACTCACAAAAATTGCCAATTACACATGAAAATTACACACAAAGGAGACTGAATATGGACCAGAACACTAATCTTTATTAAATAAGTGTACAATATCCAAAATTGTGAAGTCATAGGCTTCCACAATAAATAATTACATGAGAGATTATAATGCATTGGGATTCCATTCGAATTAGTCAAAATCAGGCTTACTAAATCTAGTCAAATCCCCCATAGGTGCATAAAGCAGTTTTCAAATCTTCCTAGGAGCTCACAAATTGGAAAAATATATTAGGAAAGATAATAGGTGATGGAAGGACAACTCATAAAATCTTTTATTAGGAGAAAAGAGAGGAGGATGATGAGGGAAAAAAACAAGTCAACTTCACCTAGTCATACTTTCCCAATTGCCTTAAAACTCAGTAAAAGAAACAATAAAGCAAAAAAAGTAGATATGCACTAGAGAGGTTCTGCAATAAAGAAAAATTGATTCCAAGAGGTTTCCCAAGCACTCCATGACTCATTTTCAGCAAGTTTGACCATCTAGGACATGTGGAGGACAACTTGCATAGAGTGGGATATGGAAACTAGGCAAATAAGACAAAAATGGATTAATTAATGTCTAAAGTAGCTAACTATGAGTTGATTATTCTAACACCCCCCCTTAAGCCTAACTTATGAGTAAAATATCATAAAATTATAGGTCCTAGCAACAAGGATTAGTCACCCTTTACATATTGCATGTCCATTTAAACAAGGAAAGAGGCAAAAACCTAGTGGGAAAAATCCTCCCTTAAACATGGACAGTAAAACAAAATTTGAAAATATTTTCATCAATCAGGCTTCACAGAATGATCAGCAATACCCAGCAGTGATTTGAGATTGCTGAAGGTATTCTCAGAAAAAACTTTGGTTAATATGTCTGCTACTTGTTTCTGAAGTTGAACATAAGAGTAGGTGAATGGTGCCATCATGCACAAGCTGTCTAATGTAGTGCATATGGATCTCAATGTGTTTGGTTCTCTATCTCTGAACTGGATCATTGCAGATTCGAATGGTACATTGATTATCACAATAGATAGTAGTTGAGTATTCTGATTCAAAGCCACACTCACTAAGTAACCCCTGCAACCATAAACATTGTGTTGTTGCATTTACAACTCCTATGTACTCTGCTTCTGTAGATGAGAGTGCAATGGCACTTTGTTTCTTGCTTGAACAGATGATTGGTCCTTCAACAAGCATGAAAACATATCCTAATGTTGACTATTTATCTTTGTTTTCACCTACCCAATCACTGTCAGTAAACCCAATCAAATCAAGATCAGATTTAGCTTTGTAGAAGATCACATGAGTCCTTGTTCCCTTAACAAAGTTAAGGATCCTTTTGGCTGCTCTCCAATGGATCTCATGAAGCTGATTCATGTATCTTGAAGCCACACTTACTACATAATAAATATCAGGTCGATTATGTGTAAGGTATAGCAAACACCCAATCAATTTCCTATACAGTGCATTATTTACCATAGGAGAAGAACTAGCTTCTTCAAGCTTAACTCCTGAAAGAAAGGGAGTCTTGCTTGGCTTGTAGTATTTCATGTTGAACTTGTTCAGAAATTCCAAAGCATACTTGGACTGATGTAATTTTATTCCATTTTTGGTTTGAGCAATCTATAGACCCAAGAATTGGCTCAATAACCCTAAATTAGTCATAGAAAATGCATGGTTCATTGCATCCTTCAAGGAGGCAATTTCATCCTTTGAGCTTCCTGTAATGAGAAGGTCATCCACATACAAGAAAATAATCATCAAAGAAACATGAATCAGCTTCAAATAAACATTAGGATCATATTTTCATCGAACAAAACTCAATGATAGTAGAAAGCCATCAATCTTGGCATACCAAGCCCTGGGGGCTTGCTTAAACCCATACAATGATTTCTTTAGCCTGCACACAAGAGATGGAATAGTAACAAATACTTGAGGCTGCTGCATGTAAATATATTCAGTAATATCTCCATTCAGTAAATCACACTTCACATCCATGTGATGTACCTCCCACTGCTTCGAAGCTGCAATGGCTAAGGCTAGCCTAATGGAGTCCATCTTTGCCACTGGTGCAAAGGTCTCATTGTAGTCTATAACATGTACCCGTGAGTAGCTCTTGGCTACCAATATTGCCTTATATTTCAAAGTTGAACCATCAGCAGCAATCTTAGTTTTGAAAACCCACTTATATTGAACTAGCTTCCTCCCAGGGGGAAGATCAACCAGCTCCCAAGTATTGTTCTTCTGGAGTGAGCTGAATTCTTCTTTCATGGTTGTTTTCCATATTGGATCATGTGCTGCATATTAATATATATATGGGTCTGATTCAACCATCATATATCATTTCTTTGCAAACAAAGGGTCTTTCATACACAGGGCACTCCCAAACTGAGATCTAGTCCTCCTAGAATCACTAGGATTTCCAGCTAGTTCCCCAGCTGCATGAATGGTATTTGCTACACATTTTGGTCTTGTAGGACTGTTAGGATCTGAAATTAAATCATCATTATTATACATATCAGAATCATCAAACTCATTTATCTCTTCACTTACATTCAATGGTTCTGGTGGTGAAGAAGACTCTCCAACTTCAACTGCTGCTAAAGGCTCTTCTTGGAACTGAACACTCCTTTCAATGAAGGATTTGTTTGTGCTCAAATTGACCAGCTTGTACCCTTTTGAATATTCAAATTACCCAACAAATAGATAGTCTTGTCTTTGGGGCTGCAAAGCCTTCCTTTTCTCTGTTGGATTTCTAGCCCAAGCCCTTGAGCCAAAAATATTGAAATGGGTCACATCTGGCTTAGGCCCATTCCATGCTTCGAATGGAGTTATACCATAAATATGTTTATGAGGCACCCTATTCTAGATATAGGCTGCACATTTTATAGATTCAGCCCAAAACTTTGGTGGCAAATTCTTAGCCTCCATCATTCAGGTTGCCATCTCTTTCAGTGATCTATTCTTCCTCTCAGCAACACCATTTTGTTGTGGTGTTAAGAGATAGAATGATGCATGTGAATACCTACATATGAACAATATTGAATGAAATCAGACCTGACATACTCACCACCATCGTCAGATCTGAGGACCTTGAGTTTCCTCCTAGACTGGTTTTCAACCAAAGCCTTAAAGACTTTGAAGAGGCCAAAAACTTCAGACTTATGCTTTAGGAAGTACACCTAGCAGTACCTGGAAAATTTATCTATGAATGTCAATGCATATTTGTCTTGAATCATTGACATATGAGGAAATGGTCCAGCAACATCACTATGGATCAACTAAAGAGGTGCAGAGGTTCTCTCATGACTAGCTTTCTCAAATTTATGCTCTGGGTGTTTTCCTAAGATGCAACCTTGACAGGCTCCTTTGGAAAACTTAATCTTTGGTAACCCTATGACCATTTATTTTTCACTAAGATCACAAAGATAGTTATAGTTAATATGGCCAAATATTTCATGCTAAATCTTGCTTGCCTCATTCACATGAATCAGAAGAGCAGAGGGGTTTGAATAGGGTAGGAAATATGAGAACATGTATACCTTTGAAGTGTGATTTGCAACTCCTTTTGCAATGAATTTACCACTTGAGATCTATATGATATCAACTTCATCAGGGGAGAATATGACCTTCTTTGGAGACCCTGTGTGGGTCATTCGATACACTGACAAGAGGTTAGAGGCAAGACCTGGAATATACAATACATTGCTGAACTTACCATGGGGAATATCAATCCTCCCTTTGCCCAAACTTTCAGTGAGAAAGTCATATCCCAGTAATATTGGTGGACCTTTCAACATGTCAAGTGAGGTGAATGCCTCCTTTGTCGAAACCATATGTCTTGAAGCTCCAGAATCAATGATGAAACTAGGTGAGCTTGATGTGCTAGAAACCAATGCATGAACTCTCTATCTGTCTTCTGAATTTTATCCTCCTTCCCTCTTCTTTAAGCTATCAGGAAGGGAGATGCCATTATTCTCTAGGAGTTGGGTCAGCATGTCAATTTGCTTCTTCATGCAGGAGCTTTCAGGATGATTTCCCTTACTGCAGTATGTGCACTTCCTCATTTCTCATTTGTTCTTCTTAGAACCTTGGGGCTCCTTTGGAGACTTGTTCTTGTATCTCTTTTTCTCAGGTGTATTCTTAGCTTTATTCTTGCCTTTTGAATCCACCCTTGAATCTCCAGCAACCATAGCTTGGTCTTTGGAAGGTTTGATGGTGCCCATCATCACCAGTTTATCTTGTTCTTATGTGAGAGATTCCATGAACTCTGCAAGTTTGGGCATATTCCAAGCTCAAGATGCCAACTTGGTGTCATGGAAGGTCAAAACAAACAATGAATATTCAGGGCCAATCTTCGAGAGTATGGCCAAAACCAGCTGCTCCTCCTTCTTTTCAATTGCACACTATTTTAGCTGCAAAACAAGGGCTTTAAACTTGGAAAAGTAGAGTTGCAAGGATTCGAAGTTGCTGGGAATCAAGGAGATCAATTCATTCTTGATTTGATGTCCTCTCATCTCATATGTTTTACCAAAAATATCAACAATATTCTCCCATACTTCATTTGGTGATGTCAATCCATCAAGATGGAAAAGGAGGTCTCTGGATATGCTCACACACATGAGACCATAGGCCTCATCCCTCCTGTTGTTCAATTTAATTTTCTCTGTAGCTACATTGGGCTCTGCTTCTATTTACATAGTCACTCTGTAGAGGCATTTCACTCTCAACAGTATCTCCATCTCTGCTTTCCATTCAAAGAAATTAAATGGAGTCAAGATGATCTTCTGAGATTGATCCATAGCTCAGAAATTGTCCCTTCACTTAGAATAATGCTCCCAGTCAATGATGTCAAACCTACAATAACAATATGGAAGGATAGAATCAATATACAAAGCCTCTGATACCATGTGTAAATTGAACCCAGGTGTTAGAACAATTACACTCACAAAATTGCCAATTACACATGCAAATTACACATAAAGGAGACTGAATATGGAGCAGAACACTAATCTGTATTAAATAAGTGTACAATAGCCAAACTTGTGAAGTCATAGGATTCCACACTAAATAATTACATGAGAGATTCAAATGCATTGGGATTCCATTCAAATTAGTCAAAAGAAGGCTTACTAAATCTAGTCAAATCCCCCATAGGTGCATAAAGCAGTTTCCAAATATGCCTAGGAGCTCACAAATTGGAAAAATAAATTAGGAAAGCTAATAGGTGATGGAAGGAAAACTCATACATTCTTTTATTGGGAGAAAAGAGAGGAGGATGATGAGGGAAAAAAACAAGTAAGCTTCACCTAGTCATACTTTCCCAATTGCCTTAAAACTCAGTAAAAGCAGCAATAAAGTAGAAAAAGCAGATATGCGCTAGGGAGGTTCAAGAATAAAGCAGAATTGATTCCAAGAGGTTTCCCAAGTGCTCCATGACTTAGTTTTAGAAATTTTGGCCATCTAGGACATGTGGAGGACAACTTGCGTAGAGTGGAATATGGAAACTAGGAAAATAAGACAAAAATGGATTAATTAATGTCTAAGGTAGCTAACTATGGGTTGATTATTCTAACAAAAAGAACCCAAGAGAGTGGAAAACTAATTTCCTTATCTTCTTCACCAACCAATTTAATTCCCATGGGGTAGTTGGGCAGTCATTTCCTTGGGGAAATGTATGCATGGGAAGTCGTCAGTTCTAGCAGAGATGCCAGTCCTTGACCTCACGCATGCCCAAAGAAGGGGGAGGATCGCATTTCAGTCCCTCGCATGGGTAGAAAACCCATTCCACATTCACGCACGGGAGTAGGTAGAGGTATTCATAGAGGGAGTTGCAACAGACTACTCATGCAGGAGAAATTCCTCATGTGCTAAAGCGAAAGAAGACATTTCCAGATGCACTCACATGGTTGAGTTTACTCCCATTTTTTGGTTGTTGTGTGTTTCCCCTCACGAGGGTAGTCATTCTCTGCAATTTCTTTAAGCAGTAACTCTTTAGGGAAATTGAATTTGTTGTTTTGGGTGTTGTTGAGTCCGTTTTGGACACATTAGGACCAAAATATCCCTAAGGATCGAATTGTTGTTAGGGGTTTCTCTCACCATTCTTGGTGATTTTTTTTGTTGCCCAACTATTTTTATCAACCCAGTATTGTGTAACATGCTATGTATGCCTCTATTGTATGGATTTGAGTTGTTTTTGGAGAGGAAATGGGGTCTAAGATAGCTTGATAAACCTAGTGGAAGAAGCAACCTCACAGACAGAGCTAGAGGGTTAGCTTTCTTCTTTGCACAACCTGAATAGAACTGGAAGGGAAGGCATGGCCTGAGGGACTATGTAGAAGAGAAGGGGATGCTTCCTTGTGTTGGATGTGTGGATGTTTTAGAAGTTAGGCTAGATATGGTGTAGGTTTCCATGGCTCTAATTGAGCTCGCTATCTTAGCAGTCATCCTTTTCAGCTCCTTCATATCCTGATAAATCCAACTGTGTTGGATTAGCCAATTGTTGTGTATCTTTGGCTACGTGTGAGCTTGCTAGTGTTCCCCTTATTCCTTGTGGAAATCATGCCCAGCTTGGGGGTGGCAGTGTTGCTGAGAGATTGATGAGCACACTGGCCTATGGTTGGGTGGAACGTTGTAGTGACATAGATGGTTGCGGGACAATCTTCTACTAAGATAAGTATCTCTTGTTTCTAAATTTGCTACAACTATATTTTTTTCTATAACTGAGATGAACCTATTAAATGCTATGAATAAATGAATTGATTCCGCTGTTTAATGAATTACACATCTGCATATGTATTTTATTTCATTTCATTTTATATTGTGTTCATGGGGTGTAGATTGCCTGGATTAGATAGATAGCAAGTATGTTAGTTGCATCCTCTCCACCGAGTAGAGGGGTGGGGATGTGACAGCATGGTATCAGAGTTGTGTTGCATATTTTGGCCTCAATGGGCCATGAAGAGTCAACCGATGTGTCCAGCTGACTGCAGCCACAACAAAAAAATTCCAAAATTTTTCTTAAGTGATTGAGCATTCTTCCTTGTCGGTTTAGAAAGCTGAAATGAGCCAACCATAGCGGATCATTTTCCAAAGATGAGTCGTAGAAACTATAGAGAGAAGACGTTTGAGCTGCATGGTGATAGGAAAAAGGAAGAAGCAGGCCGATTCAGCAGGTGCAAGTTGATATTTTTGGTGATGAGCTGGCGAGCCACAGTGGTAGCTGAGATGAGTGAAGGAAAGCCACAGGGGCGGCAGGGTTTCCAAGAGCCAAGCCGATACATTAGTAGGGAAAAAGAAGATTGGATCCGATACCTCAATGGATGCAAGCTAATCTTTTCACTGACAGGGTGAAAAAGGAAATAAATTTTTTCCAAAAATTTTCTAAGTGAGGGAGAATCAGAAAGAACTGTGGAACTTTGTTGATACGGCGGCTGGAAGTCAGGTTTTGTGCCGATGAGCATCGGTTGGGTTGAGTGGACGAGCAGAGGGAAAAGTTATGAATGTTTTCCACAACGATGGATGGCTTGGACATAAGGAATTTTGAGTTTCTTCAGTAATGGTGGACATAACTTAAGGATCGAGCCACAATATCGACTAGGATAGATGAAGGAAATCCTACAAATGAAGGATGAGAAGAGCTGATGCATGGTAGGTGGAAATCGAGAATAGAGCTGCAACAATGATGGACAAAGAAGAATGAAGTTGGAAAAGTGGAAAAGAGAAAAAGAGGATAGAGCTGATGAAGCGACTACTGAGAAAGCAAGATCAAGCCGACAAAAAAAAATGCCAAATTTTTTTCCAAGTGTTGGGAAAAATAGGAAGAAACCCCGATATTTTTTTGATGCGGCGTTGGGTGGAATAAAAATTTGGAGCAACAACGGTGATGGGCAGAAGAAGAATTTGGATCCAATGAGCAGTGGATGGGATTCGGGAATGAAGCCGCAATGGCAGGTGAGAACATGGAAATTATTCCGCAATGACGGGTGAAGGATGAAGATGAATCCGACAAAAGGCCGACAATAAATGAAACTTCAGAATCTTTACACTACTACCAATCAGATGAAAGTTGAATACTTTTTCAATGCAGTAGGTGAAAGTCTGATATTTTTTCGACGCAGTGGGTGAAAAACTGAAAATTGCTCCGCAACAGAGAAATTCCGTAGGTTTTTAGTGGGCTCTGCAGAGGCCAAAAATATGAAAACAAAAAAAAATGAGGGTACTACCCTCGACCTACCCTGCAGTGGAGCAGGGAAGCTACAAGGCCCCTTGACCCCCTTCATCCCCTTAAGATAGTCAGTTGAAGATGATAAGAAGATGAAGGAAGAGAAAGAAATGTACAAGGACATCTCTATAAAGCAGAATCACGATTGTATTCTAATAGAGAGGGAGTCACCTTGGGCTATTATGAAGAAATTATGAAAGTGGAACATCATTTTTTTGTAGATGAAGGGACACCATATGATGATGGTATTGAAGCACATACAATGGATGCCTTGAGAAAAGGCATAATTGGACCATTGATAGGGTAATATGTTCATGGTTCTGAGAAGAACATAACATCATCTTAGAAAATATGGTATAGAAGAAGGAATAGCTGAATGCCTCACGAAATCCTAGGAGGGTTCAGACCAACAGAAGAATGTGTTGTTAAGAAGGTCAATGGGAGATAAAAAATTCAATGTTTTAACATTGACGGATTTTCTATATCTATAGGAATAACCTATGTTGGAACTTGTAAGGTTGCACCATAAGTAAATAAATAAGAATAAAGCTATCCATGTATCCTTGGCATGGAATAAAGCAAGAATTTATTATGAATTCAAAGGCGAGATGACATGGTCTCGTGGAGATACACATAGGATGACACTTGCATATTGATAATAGTATTGCTGAACAAACTATTTCTATTTTGATTGATCTTGGATCAACTCCCAGCTATATCTCTCCTAGATTTGTTGAGATGTGCATTTTGAAGACTTCAAAGCATAGAAGGTCATGGTTAGTAAAACTAGCCACTAGAACCAAGGAAAAGGTCGGTGAGGTGGTAAGGGAATCTCCATTGGTTATGAATGGTTAGGTCACTTATGAAGATCTTAATTTTCTCCCACCTAGTTCTTATGACATTCTTATTGGAATGGATTGGTTATATGCACATATAGAAAATATTGATTGTTACAACAAGAATTTTGCGTGCTTGGATGAAAAAGGAAACCTAAGGGTTGTGAAAGGATTTCTAAAAGTGATATCTAGTAGGCAGAATGCCACAATGCAACTGAATAAGTTCTATGGGAAAGGTTGAAAATTGTGTGCAGCTCATGTTTAGGAGGCAGCAGAGAATGATAATCCTAGGTTGGAGGGATTTCATATGTTATGGGAATTTGGGAATGTTTTCCTGATAAATTTCCTTGGCTTCCTCCAAATAGGGACATTGATCTCACAAGTTGAATTTGTGCCAGGAGATGCACCAATATCCAAAACACCCTACAGGGTGATTACACATGACTTTCTAGAGCTGGTGATGCAACTGCAAGAGTTGTGGGAAGATAAATATGTTAGGCCAAGTGTGTCCCAGTGGGGAGCACCAGTTTTGATCCAGGTCATTGTGAAGAACACGTATCCTTTTCCTAGGATTGATGACCTCTTTGATCAAGTGAGAGGATGAAAGGTATTTTCCAAGCTTGACTTAGGGTCTGGTGACCATCAGGTAAGATTCAAGGATGAGAATGTTCATGAGACAACCCTCAGATAAATGTATGGGTATTATGATGTTGTAGTGGTATCAATTGGTTTCAAAAATGCACCAACTACATCTATATGCCTCAAGAATAATGGTTTTATTAAGTATTTGGACAGGTTTGTTCCTGTTTTCCTTGATGGCATTCTTATTTATTGTGAGAATGAGGAAGAACATGTGGAACATTTGAGCCGAATTTAAAATTGCTCAGGAAGAATAAGTTGTATGCATGTTTGAGAAAATGTGACTTCTATAAAGATAGAATTCATTATTTGAGTCACATTATCTCAGATAGAGGAATATCTGGAGACCCTAAAAGGATTGAGGCCATAATGAGTCGATCTTCTTCAAGAAATTTGATAGATGTAAGATATTTTGTGGGACTTGCAGGACATTGCAGGAAGTTAACTGAAGGATATTCTGCAGGTAAAGTGGATCCTAGGCATAGGATCAAGAGGCCTACATATGAACTTGTAGTTCCATGAATAAATGGACCTAGTGTGTATGGGAATACATATGAGGACTTCCTGAATACTCGGGTTGAATGACCTGAGTAGAGCAGTATGGTAGTTCCCAATGAAACCCGGGGCAGGAATCCGCCATGTGCCATGAGAAGGATTTGAGGACTGAGAACAAGTTTTGAAACTTCAGATTGCAAGTTCCTCTGTTGATTATGGGAGATTGTGATCTGCTATGATGGTTTTGAATCATGGTAACCATTGATATGCTTATCTTGCATTGCTTAATGATTGAATTTTCCTGTTGACTAACTGTGATTGTTTGGCTGATTAACAATTGTGTCAGGATGTCATGTTGTATGTGCATGTCCAATTTTTGGGCAGCGTGTGTAAGTAAGGGATAAGTAATCCCACTTGAAAAACATAAAACCAAACAATATGAGGATGACCTCATTGTTGCAAAAATATTATTTTTCTGCATGAACTAGAATTGTGAACTCATATTTTTATTTGACTATCAACGTTATTAATCGTTTGATATTTTGGAAATCATGTATGCATGAAATAGATTTGAAAATATATGATTAAATTTATATGATGTCATATCATGTGAACTGCATGCTTGTATGTAACACAAGTGAGATGATGAAAGTACACCCTTGGAGTACATAGCTTCTTGGAAGGATGTGTATGGGATACATAGCTCCTCAAAAGGATGTACCGGATGTACATGGTTTCTTGGAGGGATGTAAATGGTGTACATAGATTCTCGAAGGGATGTGTTTAGAATAGGTTTGAAAACCTATTATTGCAATTATTTTTATGATGAAATATCATATAAAATGAATGCTTGTATGTAACATAGGTGAGATGATGAAAATATGTACTGGATGTACATGGTTCCTTGGAAGGATGTACGATGTGTGCATAGCTTCTCGAGGGAATGTGTTTGGAATAGGTTTGGAAACCTATGATTGAATTTTTATAATGAAATCTGATGTAAACTGCATGTCTATATGTAATGCAAGTGTGACAATGAAAACATGTACAAGGAGTACATGGCTCCTCTGGAAGGATTTACTTGGGTACATATCTTCTCCCCCTACCATCTAGGAACCAGTATGCATCACCGGGGATGCATAGGGTGTAATACATCTGGAAAGACTTCTTTCCATACACATTCATGTTGTAAGGGGACTGTCACAAGAGTGGGGACTCCATGAAGAGAATAACCCCTAGGTATTATGATGTCTATAAAGGAAGCACTTGAGCATTGGTAAGCACTTGGAGGAGGGGTTGGGCCCTTAATCTAGAGCTGTCATTAAGCACCCAAGGAGGTGTTGGGATCTAAAGCAAGGCTGTTCGAATCTCGGTTGAGAGATTCTTTACAAATAAGTATTAGATTTCTTGGAAAATCTTGGTTGATTATCTGTAATTACACATGTACATAATAATTCAGTTAATATTTTGAAAAGCTTGTTAAGAAATAATTCCTGCGAAAATGAATCTTACATGTGAATTAATCTGTTATGGTGCCTGGAAAGGAAGCTCCTGAGTAGTGGTGCACACTATAAGAGGTGTTAGGCCCATGAGCTAGAGCTTCCATTGAGCACTTAAGGAGGTGTTAGGCTCTGAAGTGGGGGTGACCATATCTCGGTTGAGAGATGTTATATAGATAAGTACTTGGTTTACTTATCAAACTTTTGTTGATTATTGATTTTCTATAAAAATACATGAGCATATGATGTTGCCATGATTTTGAAAATCTTGTTATAGATTTCATCCTATAGGAATGAATATTAAATATGAATTAAATTCATTGTTGTGTTCAAAAGGGAAGCACCGGAGCTTGGTAAGCACCTAGAGGAGGTACAAGATCTTGAACAAAACTGCTATCGAAGAAACTGAACAGGTGTTGGGATTAAGAACAGAGCCATTAGACCTCGGTTAAGAGGTATTTTTAGGTGATCTGGCGCTACAAAAATTTGGATACCCTTTAATGCACACCCAAGTGTGGGGTGGGGCATGGTTGTGAGCGCCATGGTTGTGAAGCCTAGTCGGACACCCGTGGAACGAAAAGAAGATACTTATGAAGATCAGTATTTGGTTCACTTGGAGAATTTTGTTGATTTTATGTCAATATACATATGCATGTGATTCATCTATGATTTTGGAAGATCTTATGAACACTAATATGGAAATTGACTCATTGGT
Source organism: Pseudotsuga menziesii (assembly GCA_001517045.1). Classification (NCBI taxonomy): domain Eukaryota; kingdom Viridiplantae; phylum Streptophyta; class Pinopsida; order Pinales; family Pinaceae; genus Pseudotsuga; species Pseudotsuga menziesii. Next base: position 383,044 of record LPNX010467319.1, on the reverse strand, counting down.
TGGGGCTTGAGCATAGGTATTGTTGGTTGTCAAAGACATCAGAAATGTTCTGAATTAAGGAGAAGGATTCTCCAAGACCAGAAAAAGCTCCTGTGGTGGGTGCTGATGCATGCAAGCAAGGACTTGGAAGAGTTCCAAATCATGCCATTGGATAGATAAAGGTGTAGAGGAAGTAGTCCAATCCTGAAGAGGCTACATGGGATCTGGACGATTCCATACGATTGGCACATCCATTTTAGTTCAATTCTGTGGAGCACTTAGGTGATGCCAGCGTAGCATTTGTTCTTAATATTGTAAAGCACTGAGGATAGTTCTTTCAAAGGGGGAGGGGAATGTAACACCCTAGTTTTGACCCCGACTACATTAAATGTATATGATGTATATATTGTAATTAATCGTGGTGTGGAGCTAAAGGAAAAATCCCCTCCATGGATTATCGTTTTATGTTTCAGCGATTAAATAGGTTTCAATGGTATTTTGTGCTACCCAGGAACATTATGATTTTTAAATAACCATGTACATATGCAATTTAATTAAAATACCCACAACTAGCTATGTCAATGCAACGATAATGAAATGGGGGCATGATTCCTAAGGATAGGGGGGGGGATATTCAACCTTTGGGTCCAGTGGGGAAAATCCAAATGTCAGCAAAAGAACCCAAGAGAGTGGGAAAATACTTTCCTTGTCTTACTCACCAACCAATTTAATTCCCATGGATTAGTTGGGCAGTTATTTCCTTGGGGAAATGTATGCATGGGAAGCCATTAGTTTTGGAAGAGCTGTCAGTCCTAAACCTCACGCATTCCCAAAGAAGGGGGGGTTTCATTTCAGTCCCTCAAGTGGGAAGAAAACCCATTCCACATTCACATAGGGGAGTGGCTATAGGTAGTCGCAGAGGGAGTCACATCTCACTACTCACACAGGATAAATTACTCATGTCCTCATGCACAGGAAGAAATTTTTAGATCCACTCACGTGGTTGAGTTTACTCCCATTTTTTTGGTTGTTGTGTGTTTCCCCTCATGAGGGCAGTCGTTCTCTATGATTTCTTTAAGCAGGAACTCGTTAGGGAAATCAAATTTGCTGTTCTGGGTGTTATTGAGTCTATTTTGGTTATGTTAGGGCTAAAACACCCTTGGGGATGAAATTGTTGTTAGGGGTTTTTCTCACCTTTCCTGGTGATTTTTATTTGTTGCCCAATTCTTTTCCTCAACCTAGTATTGTGTAACTTTCTATGTATGCCTCTGCTAAATGGATTTGAGTTTTTTTTGGAGTGGAAATGGGTCCTGAGCTAGATTGATAAACCTAGTGGAAGAGGGAACCTCACAGACATAGATAGAGGGATGGATTTCTTCTTTGCACACCCTGAATAACACTAGAAGGGAAGGCATGTCTTGAGGGACTGATTAGCAAAGAAGTGGGTGGTTCCTTGTGTTGGGTGTGTGGATGTTTTAGAATTCATGCTAGATCTGGTGCAAGTGTCCATTGCTCTAATTGAGATCAATAGCTTAGCATTTACCATTTCCATCTCTTTCATAGTATGATAAATCTAATTGTGCTAGCTTGGTTGAGTGTTGTGCTAGCTTGGTTGAGTGGGGTGGCAACGTGACACTTGCATTTTTTAGTGAGTCAGGGAATCATTTTTACAATGATAATGTGGTGGATTTAAACATACAAGAATATGTCTTCCTTAGAATAAATTCCATGTGGAACATTTGTGTGGGAATGACTAAATTAGATTAGTGTATTTGGAGGTAGGGCCCCATTTTTGTCTTCTCAAGGGTTGATGATGTGACAGGGAATGCAGATGGTATATTGTTCATGGATGGGATGAGAGGTTATCTACAAATCATAATTGTAACAAGTTCCAGGGAATCTGAGGGATGAGATGAGTGGAATGCAAGATGATGATATGCGTTTAATATTGACAAACTTGGTGAGTTATTAGATTCCTCAAACTTGGAGGATTTGACATCATGAGTGCCAAATTATGAAGGGGTTATAATGGTTCCCAAACCAATGGGGGAACATGTTTTTCCTAGTAACAACATTGATAGTGTATCATTACCAAGAATTAGGAAATTATGGTTATCAATGGGATTACTAGATAGATGGAATTTAAACAAAGGGGATACTTTTACTATACACAAAGTCGCTATGAAATACCTTTGATTGGTGTATGTGCACCTTTTTTGTGATGGTGGAACTACTTCTTGGTGATAATCATGTATACGTAATTACAATACCCAATAATAATAATTATCATGATGAATGCTGACAATGTAGAAAGAATTAACAAGAAAAATATCATACTTGAACAATTGTAGAAGGAGAACATGGGTGTCACCCAATGTATATTGTTTCAGTGGAGACCACTAGTGTTGGAAATCAATGTAGCTTACTATGATATAATTTTTCTGAATCCATGTTGTTTCCCAAGTATTTTAACTTATAGGAAGAATTTAATTGGATGCAACCCATTACTGGGGTTATTTAAATAATATCTTCTAGTGTCATCCAACACATGATATATCTCATGAGGTATATTCATGAGTTTGTATTGGATCCTAGTTTTCTACCATGTTGCAGAACCACTTCAGCATAAACTATATAATAGAAAAAAAAATGATAGAAGGGAACAATTTTCCAAGAAGAAGAGTGGTGTCTAAAGACATTGTTACAACACTAAAGCACAAAACATTGTGATCAAAACATCACAATGCATACTTGATCATGCATGTTATTCATATTAAGAATATAAATATAACCCATAGTGTCATTCATTTATAGTGTCCCTATATAACAAAATTTCAAGAATTGAGGAGGATTTGGTCCACAAATAGGGGTTGTTGGTTCTAACCATTTCCACAAAATATACAACACCTCAAAGTTTAATCAATTGTTGTAGGTGATCCCACCATAGTCTCATTGACCATCTATATGACTATCCAATTGAATGCTCAATTGATCCTCTAATGAACTATTGTATACAAATTGATTGTCTCCAAAAGATCCAAGGGTCTCACTCAACCTACAAAACTTAGGTACCAACACCTCCCACGAACACAATGTTTTATAGATGCAGGAGGGAAAATTACTATTGGAAAAAAAACATTAAACAATTTATAACAGATATCCAACGATTTAATTGTCATCCTGGAGAGAGCGTAAACTTGTGAGGTACAAAAAATATATATGCATGGGAAGAGTATTGCTAACTTAATCTACAACTAAAATTGAATCTAAGTTATGAAAACAGGAAATTGTATGAAAGTAAATATAATTGTAGAAAACATGAAATTGCATAAATTAACTTGATAAAAAAAGACTGAAATTGCATGCAATAAACTGACATAAAGCAATCAACAATAACTTGTGAGCTCGCATAAAATCTATATTAACAATTCATGAGAAAGAAACTAAAATTAACATAAGAGAATAAAAGGATGTGCATTTAGCATCATCTCCATTACATGACAATCAAGAATCCACTGTATGACTAACTCTAAACCATTCTCTACTTCCAAACCACTAGAGATATCTCTAACCAAAATGGGGAGAGATCCCTCCTATTTATACATGAATTCAAGATAACTGTTGGTCTTCTCAGGGAAGACCCAGTTTTACTTTATTGTACCAACAAAACCCCTAGCTCACTCGCCCTTTCGGAAACAGACCGTAGAACGGCCTGAAGTCTCACCCGAAGTGATCCTAGATGGGGTGGCTGAAGAATCAGGTTTCCTCAACCAGGTTCTGTATCATCCTAGGTCCTCTTGACTCTACTTAACTAGCTAAATCTACCAGCAAGGGCTGTTTCTCTCTCCCTAGTTGACTCTGCTATGGGATTGACTCATATTGCATCACAGCTTTCAGGACGATGTGCAAACTTTCTCTTCTGCTCAACTCTTAACGTGTGATATCTCACACCGTAGCTCCCCCGACAGTGCGATATCACCTTTTCTACGCTACGATATTTCCTACAGTAAGACTCAATATGTTGATCAAATCTCAAGGTTCAGAGGCTTCCTCTCTGGGTATAATAGCTCAGTTAACCTTCATTAGGGTGTTAAACAACTTTACTTAAGCTCCTACACTTTGACATGCTTAACATCAATTACACTCAACTTGCTAAACTAAATATACAGAAGTCACTTAACACTGTAGCTGTTAGCTGTCGTGACTCAAACACTGATAAACTCATACACAGAATACTCAACACATTCAGCTCACATTTAACCTTCTATGTTATTGTAAATTGAAGGATAGAATACATATATTCATTAACTGATAAACAAAGTTCATGTAATAGATAAAAGATAGCAAGTAAGTAAGGCACAATCACATGAAACAGTCGCACAACACACGGATGTACGTGGTTCACTTACAGGGGGGAGGCTACGTCCATGGGAACTGTGTTTGTATTATATCTAAGAGAGTAACACAGTTCCACTGCAACCTCTTATGCAGCTTGATATATTCTAGGAAACTCCACACACACAGCCGGGAGCCCCTCTCTTAGATCTCTTTTCTTCCTATAATGATTTCTTCTTACAATATATGCTTCCTCTCTGTCTCAATCCCTATGGATTGTTACATTCATGCTCAAGGATCTAGCCACTGGTTATAGTAAAATAAATACAAACTTAATGATAGAACCAGAGCTCGATTCTTCCTCAATATCTCACTATACTGACAACCACTAGTAACAACCTAACTGACCAACCTTTCATAATACAAAATACATGCTTAAATAGGTGGCCTGAAGGTCTCACCACGATACAAAACTGTGGGCCTATCCCAACAGTAACCCAAAAACCCTAACTATGACAGTCGGCCTATCTGTACTTTGAACTGCCACTTACTAGTCACACCGCAGTTTCCTGTAGTCTTTCACGATTTCTAGCGTTGATCGTGGGTATGGGTACCGCTTCCTCGGTTGCTCCCCTTCTGTCCTTTGTCTTTAATACCTCGTCCTGTTGCTCCTTCTCTATTTATGAGGGTAGCTGGGACCTCCTATCATCGCTGCTTCCTTAAATGTAGTGGTTGAGCTCTCCTCTTGGCCGCTTCAAGTACTATTTCCTTTGACTTTCTTGTTCTGACCGCCGCAATTTTCATCCCACGATCCATGGTGGGAAATGTGCTACAGTGTCGTACCTTTATCACATCGCATCCCTTATATCACTAGCTTATCTACATCACCAAAATTTTCTTTCCTCCAAAAATTTTCCATCTTCTACCAAAGATAGCAGCTTTTCATGTAGCTGCAGGGTCTGCTCCAACAGTCCCCTAACACTTACTTGTGGCTTGTCCCCAAGCCACTAACAACTGGATTCTATTTCTCTAGCATCTCCTTGGCTTCCTGCAAAGTCCTTGCAAATCTCTCCCTAAGTCCTGCGACATCTTTGTCCATAGCTTCGACATAGTCTTGTGCCACGTCAAGCATAACTTGACTAATCAAGGGGTCTTTTGTGCTATCAATTACACTTTTGCTTGCAGTGAACTCCTTGACCTTATTCTCAACCACATCAACTAGCTCTGTGATTTGTTCCTGATACGATTGAAGCATATTATTGAGTTGTATCTCTTGTCCTCGCAACCTCTATGCTTCCTGTTGCAACCGGTTCATCTCTACCATCTTCTTCATCTTTGCAAGAGATCTTAAGCTCTTGACTTATTCCTTTATTGATGTTGTTTCATTCTCTATGTTCTGGATGCTCTGCTGCAAATCCAGTCTATCTGGGAGGTCTTCTAGTTCCGACCATGTCTTCGTTGCATCAGCTAGTAATGATTCTGCATCATCTATGCGACACTTCATCTACGTTGAAGTGATTCTAAAGGCCTGTGCCCCTCCTTCCTTGTCTGCCTCAGGTGTTCGTGGTGCTCGAGTATCAAGCTCAACAATCTGTGCCTTGTTGTCTTCTTGCATCTTGACCATTGTCTCTTCTAGAGCCTTCACTCTATCTGCAATTCTTCTTGCTTTCTGTGTAAGAGGTAAGGAAAACTATATGTTACACTGGGGTAACTCCAATGAGATGTTCTACAGGACTTGAATTAGGTCCTGTTCTCTTTCTTCATATTGTCTTAACTCCTCTGCCTTTGTCTGAAATCCTGCGATGAGCTCTGCATTTTGTTGTATCAGCTGAGTGTTCTGGTTATAAGTCGTAAGCTCTCTATCCCTGAGCTCTACGGCTATCTGCTGCTAGATCATCTGTAGTTGATCAATGGGGAATTGTGCTAGATTAATCTCAACAGGTTTTCTAACCTGTATCTGCACATCAATCATCGAAGCAGGGAATCAGATGCTCCCTGGTGGTATCAGCACTGTATTGGTGCGATCCTTTGCAAATACTTCCTCGCGGGAAATCGATGGTTGTGAGCTTTCTCCTACTGTCGCCTTGACTGGCTGAGTCTGCATAATGGTAGTCTTCTCAGTTAGTGCTTTCAACTCTAGAAGATGCTTATCTATCGTGCTCTGCAGCTTATCATACGATGTCTGCATCGCCTAAAATGAGTCCCACATCTCCTCCTTCAATCTTGCTACGATGAGATCATAGTCATCCTCTGTTAGTGTGGTCTGTGTAGTTGGAATTGAGGATTTGACTTTTTTCCTCTTTTGTGCCGCTGGTGGCACTTCTACTGCATCTTTCCTCTTGACACCCACCTGACCTTTTCGTTTGTCTAATGGATCTATCGGTGTAGTATCTGTTGGTACATTTCCTGCTGTGGCATCTTCTAATGCCTTCTTCCACTCTTCATCAAAGTCTTTGATGACATATTCTACATCCTGCGCTGTCATCCTAAACAATCCAATAGCCCAGTCATCCTTTCTAAACCTTTTTGGCCGCAGATAGATTGTATGCATGTCCACAATGAAATCAAGCCAATTGTGATACATGTCAACAACCTCTATGTTGATCCACAGTGTCTCCTGGATTACTTGCTTCAACAGCTTATAGTATTCATAGAATACTATCATATTGATCTTTTTCTTGGCTGGACTGTTGCTTTCCCATAGGTTTGCATATCGTGTGCCTCTGCACTCTCCACCTCGTAGCTGTAGAAACTGGGTATGGGGTGGCTCTCTCCACCCGATGAATGAACATATTATAAGTAGCCACGAGAAGTGTAAGGGGTGGTTTGGCTCATCCTACGCTACCAAACAATCTGCAAGAAAAATATTTAATAAAAACAAACACCAATTAAATTGTTCACCTTCTGCGACCTGCGTGGCAAGGTGAATTACTGATCCTATGAATTCTTTCGGGCGAACTTTGGTTAATAGTCTACCTGCAAGCAGACTGGCTATAAATCTGAGTGTATCATCTGCTAAGGCTGTGAGGCCATAAGCCCGACCTCCTCTCTATAGCTTATACTTGTTCACTAGAAGCACTGGTAGCTTAGTATCCTTGCTTTTCCCTGATATATGTGTCTGAGGGTCCTTACCACTCTTAGACAGCCCAGTGATGCGATGTATCAAATCAATTCAGGTCAACCCTGTTACCCAGCCAGAGGTAACCTCCATGTACACAAGAAAGTAGCACACGCACCACGGAATTAACCTCTGCACCTCATCCAAAATGTGGTATTTTCAACAAATTGAGCAAGCCTAACTGCTCAAGAATATTGACATGTTCCATAGGAACAAACTCATATGCACCATTCCTCAGGTTCCTCTAAACCATAAGGTACTGATCCGACCGAAACTAAGGATATGTCTTACTGTCTCCAAGGTTATAGTCTGTAAATTTGAGAGCAGGGACATATCCTAACAGTTCTCCATCTTCCTTTACACGAGGATCAATCGGCGGTAGCGGAATAGGAAACTTAGCAACCTTGGGAATGGTTACCTCTGGTGCATCCTTGACTCATGGAAAAATGTATACTATTTCCATATGAACTTCTTCTTCATGCTCTGAGCTGGACTCTTATACTATCTGAGCTTGATGCTTCGTCCTTGGCATCTGCCTGACCTATGGTGCACCTAATTTCACAATCCTGGGCAGCGTCGTCATATCAAAGTCGAGGCCACCACGCTCGAATCGTCGCATGACATCTTCTAAAGGTTCCTTATGGGACATAAACTTCCTAGTACAATACTCTGGACTAGCAATGGCTACGAAAATGGGGAAACTAGCACTCTATAACTGGAGTATCTCTGAACAGGGAAAACTCTACAAATTACTCTATAACTCTCAGAAATCACAAAAGAAACCCTTCTGTTTGAATGATCTATGTACTTATAATGAAGGCGATAATATTTGAAGCAACGGTCACTTAAGCTGGTCCCGTTGGCGTCATTTATTGCATGGACAAGACAACACCCTGCGCCTCGCTCCTCATTAATTGCTGAAAACCCGTTCAAATTTCCCTCGAGAATTGTGCGCAAGTGGCAGTCTCGACCATGATTTACCAAATCTCGGACAATCATTGTACTGTTTCCAAATCTAGGGCAATGTATACCTGTCATATCTACATTAGTTTCTTGTTAGAAGGCGAAGTGACTGGCCCTCTTTCCCTTTCAAAATTGGCTTTGTAGCACGGGGAACATCGCATCGCTGCGATGTCACACCACATTGTCCTGGACCAAAAAGTTGGCATGAAACTCCGCAACGTTCCAAAACTCCACAATCATCCTATGACTTGCGCAAAATAAACTTTCATGCTGCGATTCCTCCTACTTAGAACTTTTTCACCTGGTGTAGACTAGTTATGGGTGCAATGCCTCCTTTCAACTACATTGGACATCTGCACGACTTAGTTCTTTGAGTTAGGGTAGGGAGGTGGAGTGGCTATCACTATAAAGCTTAAGCCTACTGCCATTAATCAAAGTAGGAACAAGTTCCCCGTTCAGTTTACTGAGCTAAACGACACCTCCTTCTGTGACTTGTTCAATCTGATATGGCCCTAACCAATGTGTCTTGAACTTCCCTGGAAACTTAACAAACTTGTTTTCATAAAGGAGCACTAGGTCTCCTATCTGAAAAATCTTGCTCTTGATGTGCCTGTCATGCCAAGCTTTTTCTCGTGCCTTCTGCACTTTTTGATGAAATCCTGCGATGAATCTGTCTTCTTCGAAGGCAAGCAGTTGTGCTAATCTTTCATTCATAGTATCTGTATCAGCCATCTTAGTAATTTGAGCAATTCTTAAACTGGGAATAATATATTCCATAGGCTTATTAGCCTCTTGTCCATACAGCAAGATAAAAGGTGTATGTCCTGTGAGTTTCTTGCATGTAGTCCTATAAGCCCATAACACAACATTAACCCTAAGGTCCCAATCATCTCTTTGGTTGTTACAGATCTTAGTAAGAGCATTTTCTAGAATCTTGTTAAAAGCTTCCACCGTACCATTAGCTTATGGGTGGTAGGGAGTGCTCTTATGATGATGTATCTGAAATTCCTCCATCAAGGCCTCAATAGTGCAATTCAAAAAGTGTGTGCCTTGATCACTCATCAAAATTGCTGGACATCCAAATCTACTTATGATGTTTTAAAAAATGAACTGTGCATCTGTAACAGCATCACAATTCCTTACTGCTTTGGCCTCTTCCTACTTGGTGAGGTATTTAGTTCCTGTGATGATGTATCTTACACCAGTTCGTTTCCCTGGTGGGTTGATAGGACACACGAAATCTATAGCCCACTTTTCAATTGCCCACAGCGTAATCTGTGGTCGTAGTGAAATTTCATCTCTCCTAGAAGGTTTTCCTACCCTATGGCAGATATTGCAACATCTGCAAAAATTCCTTAGTGTCTTTATGAAAAGTAGGCCACCATAATCCTGCAGCTAGAATTTTTTGAGCAGTCGGCTTTCCTGTGAAATGACCTCCTGCGCTATCTGAATGTGCTTCTTTGATAATGGCCTCTTTCTCATGTGGCATAATGCATCTACATAGGACTTCATCTGGACCTAACTTGTATAAATGTCCTACGATCAAAGTGAAATTTGTTGCTTTAACAACTAATTGTTTCTTTTACTGCTTAGTAAACTCAACTAGTGCCCACCCTATAGTTATAAAGTGAATAATATCTACGTAATACTCATCTACGATCTGGATAGAAAACAATTGTGCATCTGGCAAATTATCCTCTAAATTGCTTGGTTCTTCCCCTGAGTCTATACGGGACAGATGATTAGGTCCAGCATTCAATCTCCCTATTTTTACAATAATTTCAAAATCATACTCCTGAAATAGGAGTAACCATCTGCACATCCTTCCCCCTAACACTGGATTATTGACCAAATACTTTAAAGCGGAATGGTCAGTGAACATCTTGAATGGGGCACCCAACAGGTAGTGCCTGAACTTCTATAGAGCATACAGCATAGCTAATCCTTCTCTTTCTGTAGTGGTGTAGTTTTTTTCTGCAGTAGATAACTTTCTACTTGAGTACGCGATAGGGTGATTGATACCCCCTTCTCCTGGCTGTGTTAAGACAATCCCTAGTGCGATGCCAGATGCATCCACATGTACATGAAATGGCTTGTTCCAATCTGGAAATACTAAGATGGGTGCTGTAACCATATTCTCTTTAATAGTGTCTAAACTTTGTTGTCATTCCTCATTCCATAGGAATTTCACTTCTTTCTTTAGCAGCTTTTCCATAGGTGCTGTGATCTTTGCATAGCCCTTGATGAATTTTCTATAATACCCTGTATGACCAAGCACTGTCCTCAATTGCTTTACTGAGTTGGGTGCTAGGAGATTTACAATGATGGCAATCTTTGCAGGATCTACCATCAAGCCTTGTTTGCAAACAATATGACCCAACAAAATACCAAATGGTGCACAGAATATACATTTCTTCAAGTTAAGAGAAATCTGATATTACCTAATTTTCTCTAACATGAGCCTTAAATATCCTATATGCTTTTTTATTAATCCAAATACAGTCCAATCATCAAAATAGACTTCTAAGAATTTATGGATGTATTCCTTAAAGACAGCAGCTACTACTCTAGAAAAAATAGTTGGTGCATTTTTAAGATGAAAGGGCATTACCGTATCCTGGAATGAGCCCCATTCTGTCGCAAAGGTGGTCTCATGTCAATCCTCTGGATGGATTCTTATCTGGTGATAGGCTAAAAAGCCATCAGTGAATGAGTAGATCTCCTGTCCTCCCACATTGTCTAAAACTTCATCAGTAAAAGGTGTCGAAAATGGGTCATGAAGTGATGCGTCGTTGAGTTTGCGCAAATCGACACAAATAATGATTTCTCCTTTAGTTTTCTTTTCCTGCACAACCATGGAACTAACCCATTCGCTCTCTTCTACTGGCTCAATGATTCCTCCTACTAGAATCTTATCAATCTCATCCTTAATTTTTTCTTTATAATGAGGATTTAATCTGTATGGACGCTGCTTAACTGGCCTAGCATCCACTTTCAAAGGTATCCTCATGACTCCCAAATCTCCTACTATTCCCTTCATCTCTATAAACTTAGTGGGAAATAAGTCCTAATAGTCATGTAACAAATCTGTGATGTGTCCTACCGTTTCATCATCCCAATAGTCTCCAATAGAGGCAAACTTTGGTTCTGTTTCTGTGCCAATATTGATCTTTTTAATCTTGATAGGCTCTGTGATAGCTGGAATCTCTAGATTTGGTCCATCAACTTCACGAGTCCCTTCTAACTCTAGAATGTTGATACTGCGAGGATTCTCATCCTCATCACCTGGCTCTTTTGCGAAGTTGTAGCACTCTAGTGCATGTTCTAACTGGATGGCCCAATCAGGATGAGCACACACTGGTAGGGTACAGTCATCAAATATCTTAGTCTTTATAGTCTCTAGAGCCTGATCAATGCTTGGATACTCAGATTCAAAAGTGAAAGTGAGTACAAAGCTGTCTATCATAACTAGCCATGTAATCGTTCCTCTGCGCAACTCTGTCTCAGTATACCAGTTCCTTGGGACTGTGTCTAAAGTGTGAATGAATAGGTGAACCCATTCATCCTCAGGAATGTCCGACCAATTCTGTTCACAAATCTTAATATGTGACCTGGGGTCACTTTGTTCTGTATATTTCTGTTGTAAACACTCATTGTCATTAGAGAATCTTATTACCATCAATCTCTTAAAATCATCCCATGATGCGATATTTTCTTTATGTGCATGCCACCATCTTACAGGTGTGGCTCTTACTTCAAGGTCAATAACTGCCATTCTCTGCTCATGAGGGATTTCCTGCTCAAACTGCTGTAAAAATTCATTGACATCTGCTAAGCCATCAAATGACGGAATATCCTTAATTTCTGTTCCAATCCATCGCAGTGACTTAGTCATAAATTCACATCTACAAGCTGAAACTTCATAAAGTCTATTCTGCCAATTTTCTAAACCAACATCTGAATCCGATGCGCATGAGCTGTCACATCGCCAACTAATATTTCCTTCTGCGGTGGGATTGATATAATCATTCTGGTTAGCAGTCATCTGATAGAGGCTCTCCATATTATGCACATCTTCCTCTGCTCTGATAGGTTCAATGTATCGAGGACCCTGAAAAGGATCCAACGGTGCGATGACTCGAATCTGCTTATCCTCAAAGGTCATTTGTCTCTTCTTCAAATTGATAACAGCCATGTTATCAATTTCCCAATCAATACCTAATAAAGCTAGATATGGTCTGCTATCTCCAATAATTTCTATGACTTCAAAATCTGCAAAGCGGCGAACTCCATCAATATCAACTGGTACTTGCGGTAATCGACCCAGTGGTGATACCCTCTGCTAATTGGCTAATCGCAGATGGATAGGTGATCTGGCTAACTTAGGGCTACCCATCTGTTCCCATGTCTGCTTAGTAAGAACATTTACCTCTGATCCTAAATCTAGGATTACCTCATCCATTTCAAAATATCCAATTTGTGCTATGAGTCTCATTTTTCTTCCTGTTCTTGTATGGCCCATAATATTATGAACAACACGCTGCATACTGCTCACGGAAGAAGACTGCTAATACTGATCTATGATGCATTGAATCTCTCCTATGGATTTCTCATTTCTTACAAGTTTCAAGCAGCTCCACAGGAAGGATTGTACACTTCCTGTCAACTCGTCCTCTCCGCAGCTTCCAGATGTGGTAGCATGCGATAGCTGCACAGGACTAACGCCACAAGGTTTTTTCTGTGGTACACCCTTACAAGGAAATATCTGTGATTGTGATCGTGTAGGGTTAGTAAAGAAATTTTTAGCTTGCTGAAATGTTTCTTTGTTCTTCTGCAGGTCAAGTGGTGTAAATTTATCAGTGGCTTTACGCACCCACTTCAGACCTGTATTCTTTTCGACATCCTGCAATGTCCTACTAGTAGAAGCACCGCTGCGAGTCACAACATTAACTCTTGGTTCTTGGTTCTTTCTGCTCAGCAGCAATAAGCTAAATATTTTGGTTTACTGCTAGCTTAGGATCCTTAATTTTGGCTATTAAGATAGGACATTCTTCTATAGTATGATCATAGGACTTGCAATACTTACATGTTGTAGTAGGGTTCTGAAAATCCCTAGCATAATGTCCTACGCCTCCACAGTTGTAACAAACAATCGGTCCACAGCCATGGCCAAAGCCTCCACCATGACCTCTTCCTTTAAATCCTCCACCACGGCCATGATGATCCGGTTCATGCTGTGGACCTGCTGCTGGTCCAAGTGTCTTTGACTGGACTCTGTAGAAGTCATGTTTTCTCTCTATCATGAGATCATAAGCTTTGTAATTATTTTCATCATGTCCTACTAACTTACAGAAGTTACAGTATAAATTCTTAGGAGTTTGTACATACTTCTGAAGTAAAGGGCATTACTGTGGTCTATGTCCTCTTGCTCTACAGATTTCACACCATGGCCCTTGATTCTGTACTAAGGGGTTAGGAGCCCCACTTGCTATATACTCAACAAATACTAGATAGTTATCTTTGGTATGGCCATTTCCTTTACACTTTCTACATCATAATTCTTGTTAAACCTCTTTTCCTTTCTTAATATCATGTAGCTGTAAAGTGAGATTGTCTAACTGATTCTGTAAGTTTGTCATACCTGCACTAATCTCAGCTAAAGGTGAAGCCTCTAGTTTCATTTCCATCTCCAATGCTTCATCCTATGCATGGAGTTTCTATTGCATTAGTGGAAGTCTGATATGAGGGAGTAGCGCTACGATGAACCATTCCTTATGCTGCTCTGGCGCAAACTCAAAACTAACTTGGTCCATAAGAGATTTAAATTTCTGATCAAAATCCCATACTGACTCTGTGGGTAACTGTTTAGTGTATTTAAGTTCTATGATACATTGTGACTCAGACTTGGGTTTCTTAAATTCCTTAATCATTGCAGTTCTGACCTCTATGAGTGTTCTGTTCTGCGCTACTATATACTTCATATACCATGTTAAAGCTCATTCTCCAAGTGTAGTGGCCAACTAGACAATCTTAGTATTGTCATCCTATATCTGTTTAATGGTCCATACAGCTTCACATAGGAACCAATGTTGTTCTGGGTCTTCTGCCCCTGTACCCCTAAAGGTAGGTAATTTCATGTCATCCCCAATTCTGTTTCTATGAGGTGGATTCTGATTTGCTGTATTACTAACACTTGGCGGTGTAAATGTAGGTGGTATAAAGGTAGTATGTACTGTGTGTGAACTACTAGATGGAGTTCCTGCAGGATTATTCTGAGTCCCGGTTGGTTTCTGTGGGGTATAAGGGTGGTAAGGGATACCCCCTACTGTTCTTTCTCTATGACTTTGACTCTGTTCTCTAGTACTATCTGAACTGTCTTCAAATAAGGAAGATCTGAAATCTACTTTATATCTCTTACCATTACGTGTACATCCAATTTCTTCAGAATCACTCTCAAACTCTTATGACATTACACTTACTTAACTTATTCATCTGAGAATATATCCAGTACTCTTTTTTCATACAGTAACATCTTAAGGGACATATTTAAAGAGTTCAAGTACTTACCGCAATATCCCTTGAAGAAGTACCTCTCTGCTTCGCTGAAACTCTTTCTTTGATCAACTGCAAACTCTGTGATGAAACCTTCCAGCAAACTCACAAGCCAGAAGTCTACTGACCATGAAATGGGATTATCTACGCTCTTCATAGTGTGAATCAGCTCTGGTGTCCAGACAATGTTCCTTTTCTTCTTGAATACATGCTTATCATTCAACTTTGACAACCAATCATACAACTCCTTTGCATAGGTCACAAAAAATATCTCATGCAGGTCTGTGAAGATATGTTTCTGTAACCAGTCCTCTGTACTCAGCCTAGGAATCTTGTTTTCTTTCTCATCAGATTCTCTTTCCTTAGACTCAACCCACTGGTTAAGTTCTTCTTTAGTAGGATGCCAACAGAACATCATCTCTTCAATTTGTTCAAAACCGGCATCAGAACCATTTGTTGGTCTTCTCAGGGCAGACCTGGGTTTACTTTATTGTACCAACAAAACCCCTAGCTCACTAGCCCTTTCAGCAACATACCATAGAATGGCCTGAACTCTCACCTGAAGTGATCCTAGATGGGGTGGCTGAAGAATCGGGTTTCCTCAACTAGGTTCTATAGCATCCTAGGTCTTATTAACTCTACTTAACCAGCTAAATATACCAGCAAGGGTTGTTTCTCTCTCCCTAGCTGACTCTACTATGGGACTGACTCTAATCGCATCACAGCTTCCAGGACGATGCGCAAACTTCCTCTTCTGCTCAACTCTTAACCTATGATATCTCACACCACAGCTCCCCCGACAGTGCAATATCGCCTTTTCTATGCTACAATATTTCCTACAGTAAGACTCAATATTCCCATCAAATCTCAAGGTCCAGAGGCTTCCTCTCTGGGTATAATAGCTCAGTTAACCTTCATTAGGGTGTTAAAAAACTTTACTTAAGTTCCTACAGTTTAACATGCTTAACATCAATTACGCTCAACTCGCTGAACTAAAATACAGAAGTCACTTAACACTGTAGCTGTTAGTTGTCATGACTCAAACACTGATAAACTCATACACAGAATGTTCAACACATTCAACTCGCATTTAAACTTCTATGTTACTGTAAACTGAAGGATATCATACATACATTCATTAACTGATAAACAAAGTTCATGTAATAGATAACAGATAGAAAATAAGTAAGGCACAATCACATGAAACAGTCGCACAACACATGGATGTACGTGGTTCACTTCCAGGGGGGAAGCTACATCCACAGGAACTGTGTTTGTATTATATTTGAGAGAGTAACACAATTCCACTGCAACCTCTTATGCAGCTTGAGATCTTCTGGGAAACTCCACACACACAGCCGGGAGCCCTTCTCTTAGATCTCTTTTCTTCCTATAATGCTTTCTTCTTACAATATATCCTTCCTCTCTCTCTCAATCCTTGGGGATTGTTACATTCATGCTCAAGGATTCAACCACTTGTTATAGTAAGATAACTATAGACTTAATGACAGAACCAGAGCTCGACTCTTCCTCAATATCTCACTATATTGACAACAACTAGTAACAACTTAACTGACCAAACTTTCATAATACAAAATACATGCTTAAATAGGTGGCCTGAAGGTGTCATCGTGATACAAAACTGTGGGCCTATCCCAATAGTAACACAAAATCCCTAACTGTGACAGTCGGCCTATCTGTACTTTGAATTGCCGCTTACTGGTCACACCGCAGCTTCCTGTAGTCTTCCATGATTTCCGGCACTGATCGCGGGTATGGGCGCCACTTCCTTGGTCACTTCCCTTCTGTCCTTTGTCTTTAATACCTCATCCTATTGCTCCTTCTCTATTTATGAGGGTATCTGATCCCTCCTATCGTCACCTCTTCCTTAAATGCAGTGGTTGAGCTCTCCTCTCAGCCGCTTCAATTACTATTTCCTTTGACTTTCTTGTTTCGACCGCCGTGATTTTCGGCCCGCGATCCATGGTGAGAAATGCGCTACGGTGTCGTACCTTTATCACATCACATTCCTTATATCACTAGCTTATCGGCATCACCAAAATTGTCTTTCCTCCAAAAATTGTCCATCTTCCACCAAAGATAGTAGCTTTTCCTGTAGCTGCGGGGCCCTACTCCAACAATAACTAATCATAAATATAGATCCACTATTCTCTCAACTTATCCCTCAAAATCCTCAACAAATATACAACTCATCCCTTCAAATTCTCCAACAAATATTGGATGAGATATTCTCTCCACATTTCCATGATCTTCTCCTTGAAATTAGCCCATATCTAGAAGATGAAATTCGAATTTGAGGCTAGGTGGTCACTTTTGAGCTTGTTAAAGTCTTCAAATACACCTGTAAGCATCACCGAACTCATCCAACATTAAGAATAATGAAAATATGTTATTTTTCTTAATAATTAACCACAAATTCACTCAAAATACTAAAAAATAAATGATTTGGAAAATGGTGATATAAATCCATCTTTATTATGAAAGTGGTGAATATTAATGGTTTTATGGAAGGATAAAATAGGAATAAGGTGATAAATAGTATGTCAAATGATGAATAAAAAGTGTTTTATTTGTGGCTCAACATTCCCCCCAACTTGACTGGTTGCATGTCCTCATGCATCTATTCATTGATTATTTTTTAAAACTTTTGGCTTTGTAGTTGGGCTTTACATGATGATGGTATATAACAGTAAATCATTCCGTGATTTGAAATGCATGAGTGGCAGCAATTTTCCTGATGCTTGGTTCTTATGTGACAACCATAACAAATGTTGGTTCTTGTGTTAACAACATTTGTAGGAGGAGCAAGTCGATAAGTCGACTTGAACGAGAGCCTACTTAGTCGATTAGCTGACTAAGTCGGTCGGCCGACTAAACTAGAGATTAGGTCAGCCACCTAAGGTCATGTCGGTTCACCAAACCAACAAGTAGTTATTTTGTAACTGTTTTGTAATCATATATATTAGGCTATTGAGATAGATGAGAACTTAGTCTAGTTCTCTATGTTGTATGGACTCATTCATGTAATATAATCTGTTAATTCATCTACTTGTTCTTATCTCTTGTCTCTATTTTATATGTATGTTTTAGTATGTATTATTGGTAACCTTCTGTGATATGTGAGATTACAACATTGGTTCTGTTTTTGGTAGTACATCTCTAAAATGAATGCAAACAGATGATGCAAGAGTAGGAGATTAAGGACTAGTGGGAACATAAAGTTGCAAACCATTTTCAGAATTATGCATGAAGGAACATATTAACAATCGCACAAGCAAAAGAAAGATTCTTCACAGAAAAACATGAGAAGTTTGTAGAATCAGTGCCCCAAATTCTAAAGAAACTCCTAGATGAGAAAGTCAGAAGGGACTAAAGAACAATAGTTGCTGGAAAAATGGATTCGAGGAGGTAGAACAAACTTGTCGGAGTGGTTCAAGAAAATCACCGATGACTTCTGTGAGGAGAAAGCAGTAGAAGAAAGAACTTCTATGGAAACTGTCAAGGAGAAATTTTACATAGACCTCACCGAGCAATTTATGTGCTCCTTACCGACGTTGCTGTTCAAATTCCTGATCGAGAAGGGAGTAGGACATATTTTCGAACCTTGTCCATCACTTCACAAACTGCCATCAAACTCTAACTGGGAAAAAAAGCAAAGGAAGTGGGAAAAATTCATTGCAGAAAGGGAGTGGGAATACTTCCTAACCAAGTAGATCGAATTATCCGGGCTTTCTAAAAGCATCGGGTAGGCTATGGAGGGATAGCTTGTCATATGTTGAGATAAATTAGAGTGGATTCTAGTGGACTAGAAACAGATACCATTCACCAGTAATGATAAGTATACCAAAATGGAAATCTAGAGAATAGTATCACACAATGGTATGTCAGACATTCATAAAATAGAGAGGGAAGATAGATAACAGAGGAGGGAGGCAAGAAGAGAAAGAGCCTTAGTGCTGCATAGAGGAAGGAGTCCTAGGGAGACTAACCAAGAAGGGAATCCGCCAGAGTTTGGTCATGACTGACATGAAGAATGTGTGGAACAAGAGGCATCCCCTACGGAGGAAGAATTGTGGATAGAGTAGCCAGAATCTCTCCAATTAAGAGCTCCCCATGAAGGAACAACCCTCTCTCCGTTGAATCCACGTACCTGGATACAAACTATTGTCGAAGAGTACCTCTGACTATAAGCTGGTGACTTTGGTATATAGAGTTGAATAGATGACAAAACATACACTGAACGACACCTCATTATCCATTGACCAAAGGAAGGAAATTGGGTTACCTTTTAAGCGGTACCTTCCAATCGAAGTATCCACTTACTCTTACTGACACATGAAGGAGCACCCCCCCTGCCAAACACATCTTTCAAAGACACAGAACATTCAGAACTGCAGACAAATAGTTGCAGTGGGCCATCGATAGCAGAATTCGACATCAATCAATTGCAGGTCGAAGAAGAATCAACAACCGATGGGAATGAAAGTTTCGTCGACCATAGTCCCATAGAGACGAATAAACCAATAACCCCACCACCCCCACCCCCACCTCCACCACCTCCACATCCTGAGAGCAGTGACAGTGATTCCGACATGGGTCATGGATCATCTCACATTCCTCTATATGAGGGGGATGAGGACCCCAGATGGCACTGGTTTTTCTGCAAGTTGACTTGGGAGGCCAACCAAGTTACAGATGAAGATAGAGAAATGGCATAGTTTATTGGTGCCTTGAGGAAAAGGGCATTGACTTGGTATATGACCTTTTCAGAAATACAACCTAGAGCAACCAAAGCAGAGATCAAAGTGAAATTTCTATCATTTTTCAAAACTCCAGATGCCAAACACATGGCAGCGAAGAAACTAAAAAAAACTCACAGAACCCAAGGGAAACTGTCTGCGACTATGATAAGCGATGGAAAGACCTTATGAGCCAGCTAAACTATTTTATAGATGAACAATTACTAATCTAATGGTTTCTTGTAGGGTTATCTTAGAAAGTCCGCTCACACATCAGTCTGGAAACATTCAAATCTTGCGAAGATGTGCTCACAAAACCTCTCCAAGTGGGGATGGACGAGGACATACCCACCTACTCCACTGACCACAGATTGGAAGAATAGCTAGAGAGTGTATAGAATTATTTAACGAAGTTAAACCTCAAGAATCAAGATATCTGGTGCACCAAGTGCTCAATGACCAGACACTCCAAAGACAATTGTCGACAAGAATACAGCCGATAGGATGTTCGATTCATACAGATGAAATCTTTTTGTGACATTTTCCAGGAGCATAGGGACCACTCGAAAAAATACTGTCCGTTCAACATGAAGAATGGAAAGGAATCCTGGTGTGCAATCTGCAAAACTAAAAATCATAATACAACTGATTTCCATTTGAACCTGAAGAACCGACAGAATTACCATGCAGTCTACCAAACCAATGCAGTTGCACAACATAATGAGCAAAAAAATTTACCAAATGATCAGAACGGTCCGAGATATGATGGCCAAAGATATGAGCGATGGTATGACAATCGACATGGAGGTTATGGAGGAAGAGGTTGATTCCCTAGGAATCGTAACAACTGTTATAATAATCAACCCATAGTATTTACCCACTTAGACATTATTTCATTTATTTTGTCTTATTTGCCTAGTCCATGAGTCCCACCATGTGCAAGTTGTCAATTGCCTATCCATAGAGGTAAAACTTTCCATTATTGACTCATGGAGTGCTTTGGAAAGTCCTGGGAATCAAATATGCTTTATTCCTGGCCTCCTAGGCACCCTTATTCTTTTTCTTCTTTGTTGACTGCTTTTCCAGGTTTTAAAGCACATAAGGAAAGCTAGACTAGGTGAGGTGAACTTGTTTTATTCCCCTTTCATCCTCCACTCTTTCCTCCATGCAAAAGCATGTATGAGCTTCCATTTGACCACTCTTTATCTTGCCGATGCGCCCTTGCTACTTCGTGGGGTCCTTGATAGATTTGGGATCAGCTTTTTACACCTATGGGGGATTTGCCTATTTTGGGTAAGCCTGCTTTATGCTAGATTTGGATGCTTCCTCATGCATTCGATTTGATCATGTATTATATATATTCAGAAGCCTATGTTATTACAGTG
>LPNX010467319.1:253868-358861 GCA_001517045.1 Pseudotsuga menziesii | reverse complement strand
CTACATCAGAGAGCTTGTGCATGATGGCACCATTCATCTACTCTTCTGTTCTTCTTCAGAACAAGTAGCTGACATCTTCACAAAATCATTTTGTGAGAATACCTTCAACAATCTCAAATCACTGCTGGGGATTGCTGATCATGCTGTCAAAGCATGAGTGGAGACATGATTCTACAATTTTGTTTTACAGTCCATGTTTAAGGGAGGATTTTCCCAAGTTGGTTTTGCCTCTTTCCTTGTTTCATATGGACTTGCAATATGTAAAGGGTGACTAAGCCTTGTTGCTAGGCCCTATATTTTTGATTTATTACTCATAAAGTCAGGCTTAAGGGGGGGTGTTAGAATAATCAACCCATAGTATTTCATTTATTTTGTCTTATTTGCCTAGTCCATGAGTCCCACCATGTGCAAGTTGTCAATTGCCTATCCATAGAGGTCAAACTTGCCATTATTGACTCATGGAGTGCTTTGGAAAGTCCTGGGAATCAAGTTTGCTTTATTCCTGGCCTCCTAGGTGCCCTTCTACTTTTTCTGCTTTGTTCACTGCTTTTCCAGGTTTCAAAGCCAATAAGGAAAGCTAGACTAGGTGAGGTGAACTTGTTTTATTCCCCTTTCATCCTCCACTCTTTCCTCCATGCAAAAGCATGTATGAGCTGCCATTTGACCACTCTTTAGCTTTCCCATGTGCCCTTGCTAATTCGTGGGGTCCTTGATAGATTTGGGATCATCTTTTTACACCTATGGGTGATTTGCCTATTTTGGGTAAGCCTGCTTTATGCTAGATTTGGATGCTTCCTCATGCATTCCATTTGCTCATGTATTCTATATATTCAGTAGCCTATGTTATTACAGTGTTGGCTATTGTACACTCAGTTAATATAATTTTGTGTTACAGCTCCATATTCAGTCTCCATTGTTGATAATTTGCATGATCAATTGTTAATTGCTGTGAGTGAAATTAATCTACTGCAGGCCTGAATTTCTACAACAACCGACCACGTCGACCCATCTAGTGCTTTACATGTTATAAGGAGAGACATCAGTATGTAGACTGTTCATATAAAGACAGAACTAACCTCAAATTTTGTACTCATTATGGAGTAGGGGATCACTCACTAGAGGATTTCCCTACCATGTTGGATAAAATAAATACAAAGAAAAGTGTTAATGTTTTATTGTGTGTGCAAAAAAATGATGTAATAAACACACAAAAATTGCATATTGTAACTCGACAAGGAACAAAAACAGGAAGTGATAACCCAAGAATCAACAAAATAAAAGAGAAAAATGTCTACCCTGACCCACTTAAAGAAAAACAAACATACAAAGAAGCAACCAATGTATTCAAAGAATTTGCATGACAAGAACAAGCTCACGACACTCTACATAGCACAATAAACAAATTAATATAGCTTGTACGAAAAGACAACTCAGTATCTCAGTTCATCGATTTGCTATATGAAATAAAACATAACAACTCCGAAAAACAAACAAAGAATATATGCAGCTTAAATAAACAAGATAAAGGTGATGCTGACCCACTTGTCGACCTGGAAATCAAAGGATACCATGTCCGACAAGTAGTGCTCAAATTTGGATCACAAGTAAACATTATGACTCATGACACTTGGAAAAAAATGGCCAGACTTCGACTATAGGAGTCAGGAATTTACCTGAAACTAGCCAACCAGTGCCTAATTGAACCTATTGGAGTCTGGAAAAATGTTGGCACAACTATAAAAGGAATCTCAACCAAGGTCAACTTCGAAATCATTGACCCTAAGGAAGGATCCAATTCCTTCCCAGCGTTAGTAGGTTGACCTTGGGGTAGAAAGATGAAAGCATCGATATCCCTGGATAAGGAGAGAATCAAGTTAAAAGGAAATGGACAAAAGGTCATTATACCCATTCATCCATCTCAAGGAGAACCTTTGACTGAACCTATCGATGATGAAGTCGACATCCAACAACTGTACAAGACAAAAAACAATGCAGATTATAAAGAACCAAATATCCATGGAGAACTTGATTTAGGAAACCAGGACTTAGTTGGTTATAATTCAGACACATAATTATATGATTAGGAGATCGAGAACTATGAAACACAAGCAAGAGGGTGTTGGAGTAGTCAAAAAGTGCAGAAAAAGCCCACCCAATAGTGCTTCATAGTGTCCATTGTCCCAAAAATATTTGAGAAGAAAATTAGAGAATACCCTACCTTACAACCTACCAATGTAAATACTACACAAATACCAAGATATAAGGAAATGGAATCACCAGTCATGCATGTAGAACAATTTTCCAACAATATTGGTGAACATGGTCGACTTCAAAGCCTAGTAGAAGCTTTTACAGGACAAGCTGCTAGATGGTGGGATACCCATCAGACAAGACTATAGACCTAGACAATAGATTCGACTTACTTTGTCAAAAGGTTTGGAGGAAAGAAGTTAACCAGGCAAGCTCAGATCCACATATTCACCCAACGACAGAACCCAGAAGATCATATTAAGACATGTGAAAAAGAGTGGAGAGGACTTGGATACAAGGATGAACGAGCATGGCCACACATGTTCCAATCAACCCTCTCCAACTTACCAAACAAATGGTATAAAATGGAAGAATCTAGAGGTGAAACAATCCTATGGCATGAACTCAGGGAAAATTTCATTAAAATTTCAACTTTATACCACAAAATGAAAACTTGGTCAAAACAGCGAAATAGATTAAAGAATTTATCCAGCTAACCGAAAACAAACCCTTAAAAGATAACCGACAGCCAATTAAATGCAACAATATACAAACGAGGAAAAAACCACAGTCGACAAGACTACAGTTAGAAAATGAAAACACAAAAGGGAAAAGCTTTGGATGGAAATTAAACCATGTCAAAACGACCAAACCTGTTTGTACAATCCTTAAAGTGGAAACAACCGACAAACAGGATACCGACAGAATGACTGTAGCCAACTTTCCTGCCACATTCTCATAGTTTAGGGAAGGAAGTCAACCAATCAATGAAGCCAAAGCACCAAAATGGCTAGATGCTAAAGTCAAAACTAGGGAATTTGACATCTCAAATGATGATCAACCAAAAATGGAAAAGATTGGTGACTATTGGAGTGAAGAGCAAACCATAGAGATAGTGAACTTATGAAAAGAGTTCCAAGATGTCTTTTCTAGAGATTATAAAGACCTCAAAGGCTTAGTCCATGAAATGGGAGAAATGAATATTGATACTAAAACTGATGTTCGACCTGTGAATAAAAGGCCATATAAACTAGCTCACAAATACAAAGAGATAGTCAAAAAGGAAATTGATAACATGCTTGCAGCTGACATCATCTATCCTATTGACCAATCAGAATGGGAAATTCCAATGGTTGTATAGCCTAAGAAACATGATCTGACCAAGCTGAGAATTTGTGTCGACTTCAGAGAACTAAACAAAGTGACACTAACAGACCCATTTCCAACTCCTTATGTAGATGAAATATTAAATGAGGTTGCAGGACATGAATACTACTCATTTATAGATGGATTTTCAGGTTATAACCAAGTGCCAATAGCTAAAGAAGACCAGAAGAAGACAACCTTTGTGTGTGAATTTGGCTCACTTGCTTACAAGGTTATGCCTTTTGGATTAAAAAATGCACCTGCAGTATTTTCTAGGATTGTTGTCAAAACATTTCAGGAATATATTTACAAGACCATGGAAATATACTTTGATGATTTGACAATATACTCCATGCTAAAGGATCATTGCAAATGGCTCAAACTTATGTTGGAGAGATGTCGACAAATACAACTATCCCTAAACATCAAGAAATGTATATTTGTGACCCCCATAGGGATATTATTAGGGCACATTGTCTGTAAGGAAGATATTAAGGTCGAATTTGCAAATATCAAAATTATCCTCAACCTAAAACCACCAGTAAACCCAAAACAAGTCAGGGTGCTACTTGGCCACATAGGTTATTACAGAAAATTCCTTAGATATTATTCAGATATGACCTATCCTCTTAAAGAAATATTAAGGGAAGATCAAGAGTTCAACTGGATAGAGGAGTGCCACATATCATTCAAAAAATTAAAAATAAAACTAGTCGAAGCACCAATCCTAAGGTTTCCAAATTGGTCTATCAAATTCCATGTTCATATTGATGCATCAGGCCTAACAATAGGAGCAATCTTAACCCAACAAGGAGATGATGGAATGGATTATCCTATATTTTACAGTAGCATAAAATTAAACAAGGCTGAGAGAAACTATTCGACAACAGAAAGAGAAGCACTAGGAATGGTCTTTGCACTACAAAAATATCAACATTATCTCCTAGCTAAACCATTTATATTCTATACAGACCATCAGGAACTTAAATATCTTGTCAATAAACCACTACATCATGGAAGAATTTGTCGATGGCTACTATTATTCCAAGAATTCGAATTCGAAGTTTTTGTTAGACTAGGTAGGTTAAATGTCGGTCCTGACCATTTATTCCAAATCAACATTGGAGAAGAACCAATAGGAGTCGAAGATGACTTACCTGATGCACATTTATTTCAGATAGAAGTAGTCCCGACAGAATTAGAAGAAATAACCCAGTTCTTGGAAGATGGACATGCACCAGAAGGAATGAGTACAAAGAAGAAGCATATCTTAGCTATGAAGGTTGCACCATACAGTCTTATAAGTGGATTCTTATGCAAAATGGGATTAGATGAAATCCTCGAAAGGTGTGTACTAGAACATGAAAAAGACAGCATTATGCATGAAGCACATTATGGACCTCCAGGAGGATATTTCTAGGTAGACACAACTACAAATAAAATCCAACAGTCAGGGTTATGGTGGTCGACACTCCATAGAGATTGCAAAAATTTTGTCAGTCGATGTGATAGATGTCAACGACTAGGTCAACCCCTACCTAGTATAGAAATTCCTTTGATATCAATGAACCCAAGTTTGACATTTGAAATCTAGCCCATAGACTTCATAGTACCATTTCCTATACCAACAAAAAGGACTGGTGCAAGGTATGTCATAACTGCAGTCGAATATGTAACTAAATAGGTAGAGGTTGAACCAGTTGACACATGTTCTAGTGAGATAGATGCTAAGTTTATCTATGAGAATATCATCACTAGATTTGGATGTCCACTAACTCTAATTAGCAACCAGGGAACAAACTTCATCAATAGAGCTATCAAAACCCTAATCGACCAGTTCGAAATCGACCATCGTCAGAGCGCAACATACCATCCTTAGTTAAATGGAGCAATTGAAGCATTTAATAAAACATTAACAAGATGACTAACCAAAATATGTAATGCTGATAAGGATGACTGGGACGAGAAAATACCTGCAGTATTATGGGCATACAGAACAACATATAAATGTTCAACTGACCAAACTCCTTTTTGACTAGTCTATGGACAAGAAGCAGTAGTTCCACTACAATTCCAACAACAGACACCTATCATCGTAGATATCCTACATGTCGATGTCGAACAAGGAAGAAAGGACCGACTACTGCAACTAAGCAAACTAGAAGAGCACCGAATAATGGCAATTCAACATCAAGAAATCTAGAAACAACAACAGAAAGCATGGCACGACCGAAACATCAAGAACAAAAACTTGTTTGTAGGAGACCTTGCTTTACTATACAATAGTCAAGTAAAATGTAAACCTAAAAATCTCCATACAGAATGGATGGGACCCTACGTTGTCGAAGAGATACATACCAACAGATCACTCCGACTAAGGACGTTACAAGGCATAGTATTTCAGAAACTCGTTAATGGAGACCGACTAAAATGCTACAGAAACTAGAAATTCACCTAAAAAAAAAAATCCTATAACGACCATAACCATAAACCAAAAGCTATAAAAAACTAAAAAGCAAAAAAGAAAAATAATACCAAACATACAGAACACTATGATAGGAAATCACCATTTCGACAACCAACATCATGCCCATCGACATAACACTGTCGACCATTTTCATCGACCGACCACTTCCATCGACCATTTTCATAACCGACATCGACCGATGACCTTGATAGTCCCATCGCGGATTGATGACATCGAGCGTTGAAAGCGATTCACCATTGACACACACTCAAGTGTTCCAGCTGGAACATCATGTTCGCCATTAATACACTCATCGACGAAAACACCCACAGCATCGCCTATAAATACGGGACCATTAAAGGATCATTCACTGCAATTCATACAGAGAGAGCATCAGAGCATCCAGTCGACTGAAAGCCGAGAACCTGTTAGTGAAATAGAACACCAAACTGACACAGTGGCACCCAAACAGACTCGAGCCTCAACCAAAGCCAAGGAACTACATGTCGTGGATACACCTTTAGTCTGCAGGCTAAAGAACATTAAGAATTCCAAGGTACAGGAAGGCTCATGGAAAAAACTATGGGTCGAGATGCAAGAATGGGCTTATGTCAACAAGAATCCCACTCAAGCCACAGAGAAAATCAAATACAGCACCATATTTAACTATGTCAATGCACCGCTCATGGCCATCTTTGGTGGCACCAAGGAAACTGCTGTAAAATTCATCATAAGCCGATACCACAACGATAGGTTCTACTTCAACCAACAGGTCGACATCTCTGAAGAAGTCATCTCCAAGCTGACCGGTCTCTCAAATGAAGGAAATCAGTACCAGTCGGTATTAAAGAAGGACTAGTTGAAGAACTCACTGGGTCACTATGAAGAAAAAACTCAAAGGGGTTGATGATTAGTCAAATCACAACCCAAATTCCATATATTGTGGCCAAAATAATAGCAATAACACTCACCCTAGCAGGTCGAGGCAGCGACCTCAATTTAAACATGCTAGAAGTTGTCAACACCATTGTGATAGATGAAAAGATATACAGATGGGATGAATATGTCACCGACATGGTCAAGACCATCTGTGAAAGATGCCAAGAAACGTGGGGAATCATCAAGTTCCCCTCCCTCATCTTA
The DNA here is from genome assembly GCA_001517045.1 of Pseudotsuga menziesii. Lineage (NCBI taxonomy): Eukaryota > Viridiplantae > Streptophyta > Pinopsida > Pinales > Pinaceae > Pseudotsuga > Pseudotsuga menziesii. The sequence continues at coordinate 351,855 of LPNX010467319.1, read as the reverse complement.
TGGATCGTCATGTACCACATCTGCCCAGAGGGGAACCCAATATTTCAGGAACCGATAATGTTCCATATGTGGAGATTCAAACCATTCTCCCAGATAGGAACTTTGCAGGAACTTGAAAATGGAAAGGTCCTGTTGGAGAACTGGCTTCAACAGCTCATAGTCTGCATGACTAGATGGAGGGTGCCCCAAAACATCTGAAGAAGTCTACCGACAAACTCCCACATCTAGCTAGAACTCGACCATACCTCGGTGTGGTACATGTAGGGTGACAACTCAAATGCTAAAGCCCTCGACTATTATCCATCTGTTGACCAGATCTTTTAGGAGTTGTCTTGACAGGCTAAAACTAAAATACCAGTACTAGTGACAGCAAAGAAGAGTGACTTCTCGATCAAGGAGCCACTAACCGACCAATAAAAAGAGGAAAAATATGAGTTGAACCTCTATATCAGCACCTTTGTGTCGAAGGAGACACCGGTTGAACACACTGGCCGACTTCAAATCATCATCAAACCTCTGACAGCACAAAGGGCAGAACCCCAGATAGAAGAGCCACAACCAGAGAAGCAGGTAATTACTCTGGCTAAAGAAAGTCTTGTCCCAACCGAGGAAGCAAGGGGAGAGACAGAGCTAGAAAACCCATAGTATGCTATCACAAAAGGCGTCATTAAAAAATTGTCGAAAGAGATAGCAGCAGGACGGAAGAAGCTCAAGACATAGCAACAACAACGAGGAAAAGGTAAGCACAAGCTTATCATTAGTGAATCATCAGATGATGAGGAGGAACTAGCTTCTAGGGCCCTCGACATAATAGAGGACGCCGTAGCAAATAAGGTGCCAGTGGAAACCCAGTTCCAACGATTTGTCAATGAAGGAGCACTACCAGGTCGACCAAAGAAAGCTAATACCACCCACCTGACGATGCCTGAAAATGTTGTCGATCTTGTGTTGACACCTCGACCTCCATCACCGAAAAAATTAATAGAGGAGCAAGTTCCAGAACAACATTCAGTAAGCCCACTCAACTTGTACAAAAGTGCGATGTCGAAAGCTGTGAAGGCAAAGTTCGATAAAGACAGAGATTTGCAGGAATTCATTGAGAAACTGCCTAAGATATTTATGTTAGCCCAGAATATCTCCACAAAATCACCTCTCTTTGAGGTTGGTGGATACCAACCAGGACATGAATTCCAGTCTAGAACCTTTTCCACTATCACTTCAACTTTTGAGAGAAATCCCAACAAGGAAGCTAAAGTGACCGCACGTCGGACTGCAACTATCTCTCCAACCTACCAACCACTACATCAACTGGAGGAGAATAAATTGAGGAGGAAATAAATCACCAAACTAACCAAATGTTCTCCAAATTAGACTCACCTCCCTGACCCTACAACCCACCATTCACCCACACTTCCCCCAACCCAATCACCCCCGACCATTCATCAATTCCCTCACCGCCACCACCACCACCCCCCCCCCCCCCCCCCCCCCCCCCCCCGACTCAGAGCAAGCCCCACCACAACTATCAGCGCCAACTGCATCCACTTCTGCACAACTTGCATCTAACCAACTAGAGGCAGCAATCGTCCCACCGCCCCAACCAGAGAAACCATCAACCACTATCCCACAAACCAAATATACCGACTCAACTTTTGCAGGTACACAGTTGCCGACACAAGCAGAGAAAGAAAAGCATAAGAAGAGGAAGGAGAAATACAAGAAGGAGCATCATGGACAACCATCAAAGGTCCAAATCAGATTGAAGGATGCAAGCTCACTGACCAACCTAGATCTAGGACAACTCCTCAATACCCTAGCAGTAGAAGCAAAGATGAGAACCCAGCAGACATGTAAGGAACTTGACGACAAGAACACAAAACAGGTCGATCTCCTCAACAAATGTAGGAACCTGGCCCATTCAGTAATGTCGGGCCTTGTAGAGGTCAACACAGACAAACCATTCGAAAGGGCGTATCAGTTATTTGAAACCATGGCATCGGCCCTCAAAGCACAAATTTAGGAAACAAAGGAAGAACAAAAAGAAGAAACTGCTCGACTCCTAATGGTACAACACACCTCCTTTTCTGAAGCTTATAAAGTGCTGCAAGATCACATGGAGGAGTCTGTCATAACTGAAGAAATACTGAGAGAATGGCCTGCTTACTATGGGAAAGTCTATCAGCAAACTCGAAAACCACTGAGGAAGCGCTAAGGACAACAATAGAAGAACAAATAGTGCTTGAAAAAACCAAGCTGCAGAGACTGGAGAGGGAAGCACATCAGTGGCTGCAGCAAGCTATCCCCAATTTAGAAAAAATTGACATCATCTGTCCATAGATGAAATGACTTATCGAGACTGCAGAGGAGAAGGACCAATTTATGGGTCCTGACATGGAGAAAATAGCAGAAGTCTCCATTTTAGAAAAGATGTCAATCCTATCAAGCCTGACCACCCTTACCATTGACATCCAGAATATTTTGCAAAGTTGGACATATTTCCAGCATCAACTTGTAGTAACGGCCCCAGCCATTATTGAAGTCTATGTACAGAAACAACCAACCATTAGACTTCACATCCCATGAAGACGAAGCACATCACAGTAACTATTGAGACCAGAAGAATTTTTGTACCCCCCCTCATTAGTCTTGAAGATAAACTCAGGCTTGAATCCCCCATCTCAGAAGAAGAGGTTCAAAAAGCAATTTGGAGTCTTCATCCGAATAAAGCTCCAGGCCCGAATGGATTCCCTATTTGTTTCTATAGAGTCTTTTGGTCTCTTATCAAGAGGGACCTAATGCGTCTCATGTCTTGGATGGCTAAAGGAAACATGGGGGGAGCTACTAATTCTACCTTCCTAGCTTTGATCCCTAAAGAGACCAACCCCACTTCTATTAAAAAATTCCGGCCTATCTCTTTATGCAATGCCTCTTATAAAAAAAATTCTAAATTTCTCTCTTTGAGGCTCAAACAAATCATACCCTCCATTATATCTCCCAACCAAGGAGGCTTCATCTCAGGCAGGCACATAAGCGATAATATCCTTCTAGTTCAGGAAGCTGTCCATTCTAGTACCAAGAGGGGTGAGCCCGGGATGGCCATTAAGTTGGACCTAGCCAATGCCTTTGACAGGCTGAGGCATTCCTTTATCATCATGGTTCTTGACAGATTTGGGTTCCCTCCTGCCTTTATCAATCAAATTCAAGCTTGCATAACTTCCCCCTGGATAGCCCCTCTTATTAATGGTAGACCCTCAGCTTTCTTCAAAGCCTCCCGCGGGGTGAGGCAAGGCTGCCTGCTCTCCCCTTTCCTTTATATCCTGGTCACTGATTCCCTCAGCAGAATACTAGCCAGACTTCAAGCCGAAGGCTCTCTTCCAGGCCTTTCTTTCCGAAATGGAGTTAATCCCATCAACCACGCCCTATTTGCGGATGACACTATCTTTCTGGGAATAGCTTCCACTCAAATTGCTAGGAACTTTCTCCGCCCCTTGGACTCTTTCCTCCAAGCCTCGAGAAGCTCAGCAAACCTGAACAAGTGCCAAATCTACAGCTAGAACTGTCCTCCCCCAATCCTGCGTAGCATATCCCAAATTCTTCAAATTAAAACCAATCCTCATTGGAACCACTTCATTTATTTGGGTATTCCCGTTGTCAAAAAATCTGTGACTTCCTCAATGTGGATCCCGGTCATCCAAAAAATAAAGGACAAGATACAATCTTTGGGCTCGAAGTGGCTAAACTTAGTAGGGAAAACTGTGCTAATTCAGTCCATTCTGTCTTCCTACCCCATCTATACCATCTCAATGGTTCTTTCCCCCAAGAATATCATTAACATCATCAGTAAGGAGATCAGAAGGTTCCTTTGGCAGGGAGGGAAAGTCCAGTCTAAGAAGTTTCACTTGGTAAAGTGGGAAACGGTAAAACGGGCCAAAATTCAAGGAGGACTAGGCATCAGAGATCCAGAGTTCATGAACAAAGCTATGGGAGCCAAAATGATTTGGAGATTGGTGTTGGGAAGAAGGGACTGGTGGAAGGAAGTCATCCGAAAAAAGTATATTAGAAGACCCCGGTCAAAAATGATGGATAGCGCATGGACAGGCAAAGGAACAACTTTATGGTATCTCTGCAAAGCATCCATCAACATTATAAAAGAAAAGTGCTACTGGATCCCAGGGAATGGGAAAAGGATAAATGTTTGGACCAGTAGAATTTTGGGGCAGCCTCCTATCTCCTCGCTGCCAGGACTGGCTCCTTTAGCAAAATGGGTGAGTGGCCAGGGGATCCAAACTCTCTTCGACCTCTCACATTGGGACATCTTAAGACAATGGAGGGGCTGGAAAGAGCTCACACCCCCAGCACAGATGGAAAATGCAGCAAACTTTCTACGCTTGAGTGTCCATGGTCTCTCTCCATCACGAGTAACAGATAAGGATCGACTTGGTTGAGGACTAGCGGGTCAGTACAGTGTCAAAGAAGGGTATAAGACTATTTCTGCAGAACCGAATACGGGAGAGAAAATTTGGAAGAAGGTATGGCACCCGGACATCATCCCAAAAGTGAATAGCTTCATTTGGACCCTTTTGCATAATAAGCTACTCACAGCCGAGAACCTGTGAAAAAGGGGAATTCTTGGTCCTTCTCAATGTGCCCTGTGTGGCTTAGCCGAAGAGACAACCAACCATATATTTTTCCAATGCAAAATCTCTTTACTTGCCTGGGAGATCATCCTCCCTCCAGATTTCCGGCGAGTCCTGCCAAACTCAGCAATTCAGCTCTTCAAAGACTGGATGAGCCTCTTCCCTGGGTCTTTGAGAAAGAAACCCACCTTGAGCCGCCTTTGGGCTTCTCTCCCAAAGAATCTTTGTTGGAAGCTATGGCTAGAAAGAAATCGTGCCATATTCAAGGAGGAAAAACCCATCCTGGTCTCTATTGCAGCAAAAACCATAGGAATGATCTTTGAGAAGTATGCCTCCAACAACATCGTCTTCCCGACGCAAGAGTCCATCCCAGAACCATATACCACTTGGTGCAAAAACTTTGTGAAAGAGGGAAGCTCCCTTCAGTCCAAAAGCAACACAGGAAGAGTAAGGCATCCTGGAAGGACCCTTCCCTGGGAAATTCGCCTCTCTAACAATGAACTTAAGCTCTGGCTCAAAGAAAAAAACTCATTTGCCTTTTTCTTTGATGGTGCTTCGAAAGGTAACCCAGGGGTGGCAGGCGCGGGGGGGATTCTCTTGAATCCCGAAGGATATGTTGACCAGACCTTTGCTTGGGGGCTTGGGAGAAGAACCAACAACGAAGCGGAATGGCTGGCCCTTATTCAGGGTCTTCACCTCTTACACAATATGAAGATCCACAGGGTTCTGATATTTGGGGACTCAAGGCATGTCATTTACAAGATGGTCAATGGATATCCTTCAGGAGCTATCAAATGTCGTCGGTTACATAGGAAATCCAAGCTTCTCATGTCCAAATCCTATGAGATTTATCATATCCTTCGGCAAAACAACACCGCTGCGGATAGTATGGCCAATGTGGGATCCTCCCTCCCGCAAGGACTTTTCAGTCATAATGGAGCCCAGCCCTCTTTCAAACCTATTCCTTAATGAGGTGTTGGATGTTTTCTACTCACTTAACCACCTCTTGGATTCTCCTAATGTCGCTAATAACCCGCCCCCATCTCAATGATTTTACCCCTCTCCTCCCTTCCTTTCATCACTCTTTCCTCTCCCCCACCTCCTCTATCCCTTACCCTCTTCCCTCCCTCCCTCATTATCCCCTCATTTCTTTAGCCCTCCCTCCCTTCTTCTTTTTCCCCATTCTCGATTTGCACCTCCCCTTTGCAGCTGGCCTCCATTTTGCCGTCTCTTTTCATTTAAACGCCCGTCCTCTCACCTTCTATCTCCTAGCCACGTGGACTACGGCCTGCCCTTCCCATTTCTCGAGCTCCCCCTGCATTAAATCGATGAGGCGATGGGATTATTGCTATCCTCCCCCGCACGTTTGTTCTGATCTCGGACCTCTCCATATGCCGCTTCACTGCGAAGTCATGCATTCTCTCGTGACCTCGGCTGTGTTCGGCTCTTATGACAGGTCTCGATTTCTTCAAGATTTAGTGACTGGTATAGAAGGAGGTCATTTGCATGGTATTTCATGGAAGGTCCTCCCCTTGATTTGCTCATTTGTTCAAGAGAGGATGGCCCTTGCAGCCCTCTCCAATTGCCGCTGTAATCTCACCTCTGCGTTGTGGCCCCGAGGCTCTGGTGCAGGCATAAATTCCATTCGCTTTGGTAGCCTGCATCGTATTCTAGGTTGCATCTATTCTGGGTGGAAGGAGGGCACGGTAGGAACTCTATTCTTCTCTGACAGGCAGGGGGATTCGGTGCTCCAGCAAGAATTGTTAGTGCTCGGTTGCATTCTTAATTGTCCAGTGCTTGAGGTTTCGAATAGCACGTTAATAGCTGATTCTCTGTACAGACAATTCGATTATTTAGATATCTCCTTTGATTCAGACATGATTCCTCAACCAAGGGACAACGCAAGCATTCAAGACATCAAGAAAAATTTGAGGCGTCTATATGAGATGGTCTCCATAGGAATCATGGAGAAACTGCCTGAGATATTTATGTTAGCCCAGAAGATCTCCACAAAATCACCTCTCTTTGAGGTCGGTGGATACCAACCACGACATGAATTCCAGTCCAGAACCTTTGCCACTATCACTTCAACTTTTGAGAGAAATCCCAACAAGGAAGCTGAAGTGACAGCACGTCGAACTGCAACTATCTCTCCAACCTACCAGCCACTGCATCGACTGGAGGAGAATAAATTGAGGAGGAAATAAATCACCAAATTAACCAAATGTTCTTTGAATTAGACTCACCTCCTTGGCCCTACAACCCAACATTCACCCACACTTCCCCCAACCCAATCACCCCCGACCATTCATCAATTCCCTCACCGCCACCACCACCACCCCCCCGACTTAGAGCAAGCCCCACCACAACTATCAGCACCAACTGCATCCACTTCTGCACCACTTGCATCTAACCAACTAGAGGCAGCAGTCGTCCCACCTCCCCAACCAGAGAAACCATCAACCACTATCCCACAAACCAAATATACCGACTCAACTTTTACAGGTACACAGTTGCCGACACAGATAGAGAAAGAAAAGCATAAGAAGAGGAAGGAGAAATAGAAGAAGGAGCATCATGGACAACCATCAAAGGTCCAAATCAGATTGAAGGATGCAAGCTCACTGACCAACCTAGAGCTAGGAAAACTCCTCAAGACCCTAGCAGTAGAAGCAAAGATGAGAAGCGAGCAGACATGTAAGGAACTTGACGACAAGAACACAGAACAGGTCAATTTCCTCAACAAATGTAGGAACCTGACCCATTCAGTAATGTCGAGCCTTGTAGAGGTCAACACAGACAAACCATTCGAAAGGGCGTATCAGTTATTTGAAACCATGGCATCGGCCCTCAAAGCACAAATTTAGGAAACAAAGGAAGAACAAAAAGAAGAAACTGCTCGACTCCTAATGGTACAGCACACCGCCTTTTCTGAAGCTTATAAAGCGCTGCAAGATCACATGGAGGAGTCTATCATAACTGAAGAAATACTGAGAGACTGGCCTACTTACTATGGGAAAGTCTATCAGCAAACTCGACAGACCTGAAAAGGGATCCAGGCATTGGAAAGCAAGAAAACCATTGAGGAAGCGCTAAGGACCACAATAGAAGAACAAATAGTGCTTGAAAAAACCAAGCTACAGAGACTTGAGAGGCAAGCACATCAGTGGGTGTAGCAAGCTATCCCCAATTTAGAAAAATTTAACATCATCTGTCCATAGATGAAATGACTTATCGATACTGCAGAGGAGAACGACCAATTTATGGGTCCTGACATGGAGAAAATAGCAGAAGTCTCCATTTTAGAAAAGATGTCAATCCTATCAAGCCTGAACACCCTTACCATTGACATCCAGAATATTTTGCAAAGTTGGACATATTTCCAGCATCACCTTATAGTAACGGCCCCAGCCATTGTTGAAGTCTGTGTACAGAAACAACCAACCATCAGACTTCACAGCCCATGAAGACCAAGCACATCACAGTAACTATTGAGACTAGAAGAATTTTTGTATCTCCCTATTTCTTTGGGATGAAGAAACATTTTGTTCATGGGGGAGATGTAAGAGTAGAAAGTCGATAAGTCGACTTGAACGAGAGCCGACTTAGTCGATCAGCCGACTAAGTCAGTCTGCCAACTAAACTAGAGATTAGGTTGGCCACCTAAGGTCATGTCGATTCACCGAACCGACAGGTAGTTATTTTGTAACTGTTTTGTAATCATATATATTAGGCTGTTGAGCCAAATGAGAACTCAGTTCAGTTCTCTGTGTTGTATGGAATCATTCATGTAATATAATCCGTTAATTCACCTAATTGTTCTTATCTTTTGTCTTTGTTTTATATGTATGTTTTAGTATATATTATTGGTAACCTTATGTGATCTGTGAGATTACAACAACATTCATTTCTTTTACTTGTATTTTTACTGCAATACATAAGATTTATGCATTAGAAATTATGAACCATCAATGTCTATTAGAAATCCTTTTCTTCATATTATGAATCATGCCAATATATATAGCATAGTTTGGGAAAGACATGTTGATTAAGGATAAATAAGATGATGAATATGTAAAATGGTAATGAATAGTCCCCCCCCCCCCAAGCTTAAGATATATTAGGGTTATGAAAAGGAGAAAAGGAATGTAGTGAGGGAATTTTCCAAATTCATTCATTTTCTAGAATTTAAGGAATTACATGATTAAAGATTAGAAAACAACATACCTACACTTACCCAAAAAGTTGATGAACTATGCAATAGGAATGTGGCTGTTGCTGCTAAATAATAGAGTGTGAAGTGAAGGACCTGAACTGCTACTTAGTTGGATGAAGTAAAATATGAAAGATGAAAGTAGAACTGTGGTACTCTCATATGGATGGAAGTATGCTACTATAAAACTATTGATGGAGTCATGAAAAGTACATAGTCTTCACCTGCTATAAAACTCGATGGTACAATTATTATCATGCGAATAAATGTGTTGATGTCAAACATAGAAAGAAGTCATTGGATTACCAACCACTGATGAATGTCGTTAACCAATGCAAGGCAATATCACCATTGATGTCAATGAGTGCCAAGGTACCTAAGTACATTGTGCAAAGTGAGAATAAATGAAATAATGTCAAGCCACTTGCAAGATATAACAATGAAAGGACATTGATGTATTCCCATGATTATCAGTGAGAGAACTTTCCATTAAGGCATGCAAAACTCAAGGTACTAAAAATGAACTCTAGTCTCTATCCCAGATAATGTGCTAAGGTCAATGGGGAAAGACTTGTTGAAAGGTGGGCCTTAAGGAATCCCACATCAGTCAACAGGAGTTGTATATAATGAGTGGTAGGACTATAGGTAAAAGATCTCACAATCAAACTATTTTTATGGCAGGGATAACAAAGAAATGTAGTCATGGAAAGGAAGTTGAATGGTTTTATCTATAAGGAAAAAGATAAACTGAAAATGAGGAAAAATGTGTGTGAATCAGAAAGGTAGACATGCGGGAAGTCATGATGTATAAGGCAGTGAAAACATAGACTTTGACAAGGATGACGAATAAGCTTGGAAGGAAAAAGGGGTAAGTAATCATGACATGGCGTAATTGGTTTCTGAAAGGCTTCTTTATGGAAGAAAAATTCCATGACATAAATAGTGGAAACTCAACTTCTTTAAGCTTTAACTGGAACATTTTTTCTAAAAAGTTTCTGCGATTCTGGAAAATATTTTTGCATGCCATTCATTCGTCTTTAGAGCTGCAAAAGGTTAGCATTTTCCTACAACAAACTTGTGAGAGCATTGAAAATACATGAAATTATCTACTTAATAAAAAGTTAAAGTGAATAAATAAAAATGCTCTTATACCTGAAACTAGCAACCCTCCTGGTCAAAACGTGTTTCTAAGTGACTTGCGAAAACAATTCAGCACAACAAAGATAAAATTTGATCAAGTTCATTTGTAGTTTTTAATTTTATTATTTTTAACCTAATGCTTTTTATTTATTTATATGTTTTTAATTTCAATTTTATTTTATTTTTTATTTTTTTAATGCTATCATAACCCTTTATTGTTATTTCCGAAGTTGTTTTTGTATATATATATATATATATATATTTTAAATTTGATTTATTTACACAAACAAAATTTTATGTGCTTTTATGTATATAGATACTAATGTAAGGTTCATTATGTTAATGCTTTTTTTTAATGTTTTCAATTATTTTGCAATAAAAAGAAATTGGAACAAAACTCATAGTTTTTACATCCTCCTTTTACAAAGATTAGTGCATCTTTATGTACTGATTGAGCAAACAAAGAGAGAGTCTCGACCCTTTCAGTGGTAGACCCCTCTAAAAGAAGACTATCTTAATGATTTGGAGTGTGGAAACAAGTGACAGTTTTGGCAGTTTGAATGACCATGGGAGTATCCGTCTGAATGAACATGTTGTTGGAGGTATGGAATGATTGACCAAATGAGCCTTCACTTTTTTAAATAGAACTACATTCCAAATGCCATGGGTTAAATATAAAAATCATAACAAACTTGGAACAAACACCTACCTCCCCCAAACGAAACATGTGCCAGGTCCCACTGTGCAAAAATAAAAATTATGAAGAAGGCTTAGCGGCAACATCAGCCGCCTTCAATTTCAAAGAAGATAAATAGACTGTGATTTAGAGTTTTTGTATCAAGTTTCCAGATTGTCTAATTTCATTAAACTGATGGACTATTATTAATTTGATAAGATCTCGTGTTTTTTCTTGGAAAATTGGATCATTTGGGCTTTTGACATTGAACATAATGATTTATATATATATTGTTTAAGATGTTAATATTCAATTTGTTAGATTTACATTTTGAATCAAATTTAGTTAGCCTAGACCCAATTTCTCATCTTTTACATAAGTTCTTCAAAATTTCATTAGGATCTTAGTGATGTCATTTGAAGCACTAGACAAAGTATTTGTCATTAATTTTTATGTTTTATTATATATTTTTTTGGATACTAAATTTGTTTTATTCTATATTATAACACTTATAAATATGTTTTAAAATATTGTATGTCCACGCATTTGAGAAAATTAAAACTATATGATACTATGCATAAATAACTCATAATTTGGAATTTACCTTAACTGATGTGGCAAACATTAAACTAAGAATTATGTTTAAAATCATATGTATAGATTACTTAAACTAATATAAACCAACAATATTTCTGAGAGGCCATACCATTCGATTTTCTTTCTTATATTTTGTATGACTTTCCACATATATATGTATTAATGTTCACTTTAGAAAATTACATTTTCCACATCCTTGAAATGCTTTGGAAATATTAATACAATTTATGTCACTTAAAATAAGCTATAATTTAAGCTAAATATTTTTTTTAAGCTTAGAATATTTTAAGGTGATATTGTTACAAACAAAGTTAGCTTATTGAAAAAGGGTGAATGACATAAATTACCTTTTTATTGTAAATCATGAAATATCTATTAAAACCTTATTTTTATTTATTTGTAAATCAACGACTTTTCATGAAATTTGAAGAGAAGTTTTGAGCTATATTAGATTTTCACATGGAAAATAAAAATGGAATAAGCTTGTCATAAAAGGTAACATTTAGATGAATTTTAATCGTTCTATTTTGATGGGCCTGTCAAATTATGTGAGATTTAAAAACTTTTGTATCAAATATTCTGGTGAACATTTATTATTGGTAAAATCTATTATTATGTAAGCATCCTCCTTTTGGTATATAATGATTGTTGGTTTACTTTTTTTTTTAGACATAAGTTGATTTTTTATAAATGCATAAGACGTTATCATGGTAGGAGCTAAATATTCCATATCAAATTGTATTAATTATTTATGGTACTTTAAATGTTGTTGCTACTAAGAAATATGGTTTGGAAGCTTGGTTTCCTACATCAAAGGCATTTAGAGAGCTTGTATCTTGTTCCAACTGCAATGACTTTCAATTTAGGACTATGGAAATTCGATATGGACAAAAATAGCAATGAGAAAGTCAAACAGTATGTTCATCAACTAAATTCAATTCTCAGTGCAACAATAAGGACTATATGTTGTATCTTAGGTGTATAGATTCCAAATTAGAGGAGACACACGTCGAAAATCAACCAGGGGTATTATGCACCTATGCAGAGTTGCGCATTATGGGAGTCGAAAAGCTATAGATAGAGGTCGTAGTTAACCTACGCATTATTAAAAAAATTTAATATGTTCTAAATAAAATTAAAAATGCATCATTATTTTTGAAAGTAGTATAATTGTTTTATCTATAATAGATTCTTTGGAAACATCTATCTAATCTCTTTGTAATAAATTCTTGCATATTTACTATAAAAAATATTTGGTTAATGAAAAATATTCTTAGTGGAGATTTTAAAAGGCAAAGTCAAAATTATTGATTTTATTTAAGATCAGTTGACATTTATAGATACTTGTGCCCAAGTGTAGAGATTTAAACATGATTTCTCCCATTTGAATGATCCCTAAATTGGTGAGTACCAATGAAAGAAGGATCAAACAAGAAAAGTCAGTCCTTGTGAAAAGAAAAACTGGTGCTTGAGCTCAAGAGAAGGAAATGAAAACTCCATGAAACAGGTACTTGAAAAGACCATGATTCGTTGCCTGAAATGAATAACTGCTTATGCTTTATTTATACTGCATCCTATTCTATCCTTCAAACCTATTCAACATAACTAGAAATGGAAACTTGATCCCACCTTAAATTGAATAACAGTCAAGCAAGCTTCCCTCAAGCAAGCTAACCGATTCGAGCTCATAAAAGGTATTGTCAAATTATCAATCATAGGAAAATACATATAGAAAGAGGACAACCCAAATAACTAAAGGAGAGACTAAGACTTGATATAGCTCTATGATCAGCTTCAACCCTGTTCTCTAGAAAAATAGAAGTTGCAACATGGTGCCCCCATGCTTTGTCAAATTAGATTTTTATTTTACTTTAACTGGAACTTCTATGTTTGCATTCTAAAAGCAAAGGTTATGTGCAACTGCAGAGATTATCCTCTACATGAAACATTCAAAATATCATTCCACCACCATCCTTTTGATATGCTTAGTAAGTTCCCAAATTTTCTATATATTTCTCCATGAAAGCCGTGGTCTCCTTTGAGCATCCCTTCTTTGTCCCCAGCTTCTAATGTTTGATGATGATCATCCAGTAACAAAATTTTGTTCATGGAACCCTTTCTACATTGTCAAAATCATTAGTTGAAACTTGAAATGTGTTGCCAAGAAATGCTAAAAACTAAAACTCAAACTCATTTATTGATGTTGGAGTTAATCAATTTTTATGCTACTCACCTCCACAAAAGTCAATCTTTTAGTTATATTCTAAACTAACATAAAGGTGTACCATTTATGGCATGGAGATTATTCGTTGAATTTTGTAGCTGTGCGATTGTCACTACGTAATGAGTGTTTCATCCTATCACAAGGTGTATAGATTTTCACTGGCCTACCGTAGTGATATGTCGTTCACCCAAACCTTTACTAGACTTACGATGGGTTCTCTTTTGTTTTCTTCCCCGTTTGATTACCAAACCAAGGCTCACCACCAATGAAGTGTTCACTATGGAAAGCAGCAGACCTATTCCACTATAATGTATAATAAACTATTTAAAATCCTATGGTATGATACAGATGGACTGTTTCTATGGCTATAGAGCTTATATGGATTTCATGTTTATATGGTTTTTGGAAACCCATATGAAACATGTTCGAGTACACAGGGTGCTGCCAAAAGACCGAACACCTTCAGCAACCGCTTCACACAAATAGATCACATATCAACACACCAATGTTTGTCACGTGGTCAAAACCCTCGAGGGAAATAGTCCACTGCCCCAGCCAAATAGCTACTTCAAGCAATTTATTATGCAAAAGAAAGAAAGTTACATATGAGCTTCTCATAATCGATCAACTAGACAATGACCCTCTATGCTCTTTAAATAGAGATCATAGACCAATTGGGTGTTAAGCCATGGATCAATGGTAGGTACGATCTAAGAGAATTTGAACCGTCGGATCACTCTATGTCTAGAACATATCGTGACCATTGGATTAGAATGTTTACAAATGCATACTAAAGAAACACACTTTTACCTAATGGATATATTACACAAGTTGATCTTAACTAACTCCTAAGTGTCTAAATATCCTAAAATCCCCCCTTAAGAACAACTTGGGATAGGATTGGAGGATTTACAAAAGTGAAACTATTAGGAAAACGAATGAGGCATTAGAGCCTATCCCCCCTTAAGAACACATTTCTGAACTCCTAACATAGACCGAAGTTTAGAAAAATTCGCTTCTGTAAGAGACTTGGTGAAGGTGTCTGTAACTTGATCATCTATAGGGAAATAGAGAATTTCAATAACACTATCATGAACAAGATTTCTGATGAAGTGCATGTGTATATCAATGTGTTTGCTGCGCTGATGTATAACTGGATCTTTGGCAAGCTTGATGGCACTTTTATTGTCGCACCAAAGTGGAGTAGGTTGCTGCTGCTTGAATCCAAACTCTGAAAGGATCTGTTGAATCCATAAAGCTTCCTGGCTGGCATTAATTGTGGCTCAATATTCTGCTTCTGCTAAAGAAAGAGCAAGTGCTTATTGTTTCTTACAAGCCCAAGTGATAGGTCCAGATCCCAAACTGAAAACATAACCTGCAGTAGACTTTCGATCATCAGGATCACCGGCCCAATTTGAATCAGTGAAAACAACCAACAAAGGTTTCCCCCTTGTACTATAATGAATCCCAAACTGAATTGTACCTCGAATATATCGAAGTATTCTTTTTGCTGCTGTCTAGTGACTTTCATGAAAATTTTGCATATAACGGGAAACATGACCAATGGAAAAGGAAAGGTCAGGATGGGAATGAGTCAAGTATTCAAGACTACCAACAAGCTGATGATACAAGGTGGCATCTACTTTAGGGGAAGTACAAGTGGCAGAAAGTTCGACTCCAGACTAGAAGGGAGAAGGGGCTGGTTTACAATTTTCCATGTGGAAGCGATGAAGAAGGTCACAAGCATACTCAGACTGGGAAAGAAATATTCCTTCTTTGGTTTGCAAGACTTGGAGACCAAGAAAATAATGCAAATGTCCTAAGTTTGACATTTCAAAATTTTGCTTAAGACTAGATTTCACATGGGTTATAAGTTTAGGGTCACTACCAGTAAGGATAAGATCATCAACATAAAGAACAAGTATGATGAGATGGTTTTCTACTTTCTTGGTATAGACATTGGGGTCAGAATGGCATCTAGAAAAACCAGTGTCAAGGAGAAAGCTATCCATTTTGGCTTACCAAGCTCTAGGAGCTTGCTTAAGGCCATATAAGGATTTCTTAAGGAGACAAACAAGGCTAGAGTTATCCTGAACATATTCAGGAGGCTGTTCCATGTAAATTTCCTCATGTAAATCACCATGTAATAAGGAAAAATTGACATCCATTTGATGTACTTCCTAGTTATGTAAGGCTGCAAGGGAAAGAACAAGACGGATGGAGTTCATTTTTGCTACAGGGGAAAAGATTTCATTGTAGTCAATCCCTTCAACTTGGGAAAAAAATTTGGAAACTAAACTTGCCTTAAGTCTTTCAACACTTCCATCTAATGCATACTTAGTTCTGTAGACCCATTTACATCTGACAAGTTTTCTTCCTCTTGGAAGAGGAACAAGATCCCAAGTATCGTTCGCCATTAAGGAACGGTATTCTTCATCCATAGCTGCATCACAATCTGGATTTCCTGAAGCTTCTACAAAATCTTCAGGATCATGATTCTTGGAAACTTGAGCCAAAACAGAAGAGGCTTGCTGAAACTGAGAACGTGTTCAACATTGATCTCTAGGATCACTAGCAAGATCACCAGTTGCCTCACATGTTGAATGGACCCATCGAGGAAGTATTGGTGTTGGTGCAATTTGAGGAACATGAGCAGGTGGAGGTGTATTTTCATTCTCACTGTCATCATCAGAAACTGGAGTTGGAAACCTGTCAAAGAAGTTGGAAGAAGAAGAAGAAGGCACAATTGTCGAATCAGGCTCACAGGCCAAAGATGGCACACCCACCAAGTTAGGCTCACAGGCCAAGAGATTTTCGTCAAATTTAACATCTCTTCTAATGATTATATCATGTGAATGGGGTTGAAGAAGTCTATAACCTCTTACATCTTCATAATATCCAACAAATATGGACTTTTCACTTTTAGGCTGCAATGCTTTCCATTTTTCATCCGGAATGTAAGCCCATGTTTCACAACCAAACACACGAAAGTCACTTACATCTGGTTTAATTTTACTCCATGCTTCTTTTAGTGTTATACCTTGTAAAACTTTAGTGGGTGTGCGATTAACTATGTAATTTGCACAATTTATGGCCTCATCCCAGTATTGAAGACTTAGTCCCTTAGATTAGATCATACAATTAGCCATTTCTTTTAAAGTGTGATTCTTCCATTTAGCTACACCATTTTGTTGTGGTGTATATGGAATAGTGTGTTGTTGTTGGATTCCTTGTTGAGTGCAAAAAGTAGTGAACTTGTTGTTAACATATTCTCCTCCATTGTCAGATATTAGCTTAATAATTTGATAACCAGATTGTTTTCCAACAAGGGCCTTGTAGGCCAAGAACATGTTAAATACTTCGCTCTTAAGTTTTAGGAAGTAAACCCAAGTGCATCTAGAGTAGTCATCAATGAAGTTTAAGAAATATTTGAAACCAAAAAAGGAAGCAGATGGAAGAGGGCCACACAAGTCACTATGCAAAAGCTCCAAGGGAACCGAGGCATGCCAAGAGGCACGTTTGTCAAAACTGCCCCGATGATGTTTTCCGAGTACACAATCGGAACAAACACCATCCTTGCAAGATACCAGTGGAAGACCAATCACCATATTTTCTTTACATAGTTGTTGCAATGAGCCATAATTTAAGTGACCAAATCGCTCATGCCAAAGTTTGCTCAAGTTATCACAATGAGCAACAAAAACTGAAGGAAAAGGTGATGACCCAAAGTTGTTAAATTTGTACAACCTGGTAATATCATCAACAGTTCTAGTAGCAAGGATATTTTGAGGATTTTTAAAATCCTTTATTACAACTTGGTGAGGTGTAAACGTCATAGTTTTACCTTCACCTGAATAAGTAATTTGATAGACTGATACCAAATTTCAAGAAAATTTTGGAACACATAGTACATCATTGAAATGACCATTTTCTACTGGAACTGTTCCAGATCCTACAACAATTAGAGATCTATTATCACCAGCAAATATTTGTTTGGTGTTACATTCATGCATAGTAAAAAAGATGGCTTCATCCTTATCCATATGATAAGATGCTCTAGAATCAACGAGCCATTCAATTGAAGTAGAAAAACAAGATGCAATATAAAAGTAACCAGAAGCACAAAGTGCATGTCCATGAGAGGTAGATTTTGATGATGGATATAGGCTGATGTGGGGCTTCTTCATTGCTGCTTCCAAGGCTTCCATATTCTTAAAACACTTAGATTCATCATGATTATCTTTCCCACAAGAATTGCAATGACAATCAGTCTTGTTTCCATTTTGCTTGGATCCTTTGTCATTTTTTAAAGAAGGAGCCGACTAAGAAGGTTTGGGACCCTTTTTGTTTTGCTTATTATTGTGAAAATTCTATTTCTTGGGAGGATTGGACTTTTCCTTCTCTTGGGACAATAAGGATTTCCCAGATGTATCTGCATTGTTAATTATTACAAGATGAATGAGCTTATCCTGCTCTCTAATTAAGGAATCGTAAAAGGATTCTAGGCTAGGATATTGATAGCTAGTTGCAGTCAAGGATTCTTTCATGGAGTAGAATGTAGATACAAAAATAGAATATGCAATTCCATGTTTTGAAAGAATATGATAAATACATTGTTTGTCTTCTTTCTTACTCTTGCATTCTGCACATAATAGTCTAAGAGTTTTATACTTATATAAATAGTCTTGAATGCATGAAAAATCACTTGGATTCAAGGAAAGCAACTCATTCTCAAGTTGATGGACCCGAATTTCATTGTGTTTACCAAACACAGATTCCAACTTTTCCCAAGCGAGATTAGGTTTGTCAATTCCAGATATGTGGAATCACAAATCAGTAGATATTGACATCCCAATCAATCCACGAGCTTCAGCACATCTATTTTCCAATTTAATTTTCTTATCATCATCAATGGGTTCTGTTTATCTCCCTGAGGTTATCCTAAAAAGTCCCCTACTTCACAGAACATCCTCCATATGAGATTTCCATGAGAAATAGTTAGAACTTGTAAGTATAATATCACATGGGGTGGCCATACTATAAAATAATTGCTAAAAGAATAGAAACTAACTATCTATATGCAAAGAGCTCAAAAAAATATGCGGTTTAAAAAAAACGGCACTTAAAACTGATTCTGGATAATGAAGTTATGCTTGATCAAAGAAAAAGTTGAAGATGTCCCCAATAGTGACATGGCAGATATTAATTTGACCAACAAAAAAAAAGAATCCCCCTCTTCCCAAGATCCACCTTTGACAATCACTTTTACAATAAAGTTGCTTTGAAGTGAATCACTTTTGTAGAATAAGTGATGTTCACTTTTACAATAATGTGACTTTTAAATAGTGCAGCAATAAATTAAAAGACTTAAGTGACTCTCTTTTATTTTATTTTATTTATGTGAGATGCACTTTTACAATAAAATAACTTGAAAATAGAAACTGCATGCACTAAAAAGTATCTTAATAAGACTGGAACTCAAGACCTATTAAGTAATAAAGCAACTTTGGACCAAGTGAGCTAAGTTTAAAATGTACGTAAATTAATGGAAAGAGGAAGAGGGTTTTTTTTTTTTTTTACTCTTCTTTCTCTTTCTCCGTGCTTGCTTTCTTTTCCTACAAATCACAAAAAAAAATGAAAACAAAAAAACAAAAAAAAAATTCCATACAATGGGGTTAGATCTTGGTTAGCTTACCCGGAAAGTCTACGTTTTCAAGTTTTCTCGTTGTTTCTGATTTTCCATGATCGCACAAGGTGCACGGAATAGAGCATACGTAGCCAAGAAGACAAGAAAAAAAAACTTTCCCTTCCTGTTTCTGATTCGTCGCGATCACGCAAGGTGCACGGCAAAGAGCATATGCAATCAAGGAAGGAAATAGTCTAAGACTAAAACATAAAAGATCTAATGATAAAATGATAAAATATGAGAGATTTAAAAAAAAACAAATCCTTCACTGTAGCATTATACCTTCAGATTTGCCGAAATGGGTGCTTTCGGAACAAACGAAAATAGTTTTCGGTGAAACAAAAAACTATTTCCCAATGGAAATGGTGCTCTGGACGTAATGGAACAACTCCCATAGGCCACAAATGCACAAAAAATCTAGAACCAGAAGCCCTTTCAAAGTTTCAGCAACACCAGTTCCAGATCTTGATCAAAACCGAAAGCAGCTCTTCATAAAAGATCTGATACCATGTTCGGGTACACAGGGTACTCCTAAAATACCAATTACCTTCAACAACTGCTTCACACAAATAGATAATCGATGTTTGTCACATGGTTAAAACCCTCGAGAGGGAAACAGTCCACGGCCCCAGCCAAATAGCTACTTGGAGCAATTTATTATGCAAAAGAA
This sequence comes from Pseudotsuga menziesii, assembly GCA_001517045.1. NCBI lineage: Eukaryota > Viridiplantae > Streptophyta > Pinopsida > Pinales > Pinaceae > Pseudotsuga > Pseudotsuga menziesii. Next base: position 332,012 of record LPNX010467319.1, on the reverse strand, counting down.
AGAAAGTTACATATGAGTTTCTCATAATCGATCAACTAGCCAAGGACCCTCTATGCTCTTTAAATAGAGATCATAGACCAATCAGGTGTTAAGCCACGGATCAATGGTAGGTATGATCTAAGAGAATTTGAACCATCATATCACTATATGTCTAGAACATATCGTGACAGTCAGATTAGAATATTTACAAATGCATACTAATGCATACTAAAGAAACACACTTTTACCTAACGAATATATTACACAAGTTGATCTTAACTAACTCCTAAGTGTCTAAATATCCTAAAATTCAACTATAACGTATAATAAAACCAAGGGGGTTCTCTTTTGTTTTCTTTCCTGTGTGATTACCAAACCAAGGCTCACCACCAATGAAGTGTTCACTATGGAAAGCAACGGACCTATTCGACTATAACATATAATAAACTATTTAAAATCCTATGGTATGATACGGATGGACTGTTTCTACGGTTATAGAGCTTATATGGCTTTCATGTTTATATGTTTTTTGGAAACCCATATGAAACATACATAAATACCCGCTCGTAAATATTATATAACGCATTGGTTATGGACTGATGGATAATCTGATCCGCGGGGGGAGGAATGGTTAGCGGCCATTTCTCAATAGACCTAGGCTTGTGGATAATTATCCTCCTAATTAGGACAAAGAGAAATGACCCATCTAGTAAATAGTGATGAGGACCAGCCCACATCAATGAATGATTGCACTGTAGTACCACCAACTCTATCTACCTGCAAGTAGAGCTACAGTGCGACCACCACAACGAGGCGAGGAATTAAATAAAGTTTGTAGTTATGGGTTGCTTTAAGCCTTCTCCATTTTATGAATAAAATATGTATGTCGCTTTTATTCCAACCTTATGACACCCAGCAATTGAGCGTTGGATTTCAAAAGAAGGGCGCTCCATGCATGGGGAAATCTAGACCGAACCACATGGTTGAATAGATCAGCAATGTGTGAGTCGAGTATATAAAGAGGGTAGGTTTTGATTGTACATGGGTATCAGCTCATTCAGAAGCGTTATCCTATAAAATTTATTGGATGAAAGGAAGGAAGGATCAATAACACTTTCCCACTTGTTTAAGGATTGATACAGCTTGCCCCCTGATGATGAGGAAGGACCGCTAACACACAATAGAGGTCTTGACTCAAGGCTCGTCTACTATTTTTATTGTGGAGTCTATTTTTCTAATGAAAAGGCTATTCCATCATCTTTTCAGAGATTAGCATACCATGAATGCACTATCTCTGAGGTGATTTGCAGTTTTCTCATTGATAACTGACATGCAGTTTCGATCTCTTGGATTTGCTCCTTACTCCTATAAAGGTAAATTAGGAGAGAATACCTAGGAATGGGATAGCTTAGAAATAATGAGTCGGGTATATGGGGGAATGAAATTGGAAAACACCGTGTGGACTCAATGTTTGAGCCAACATTGAGGATTTCATGCACCCAAGATCGCCGAAAACATGGAACATAGTCTTATGTCTTGCCTTAAAATAATTAATATTATTATTAAGAAAGGAAAGAAGGTACTTGATTTTTCATTTTCACAACTGAGGTGATATCTTCAATTGGGAAGATAGACCCTTTCATTAGGATGATTTGGGAAGACCCGTGACTTTTTCAACTATTAATATAACACGGGTATTCTTACAAGTAGACCTCGAAAAACTAGCATATATATATATATATATATATCGCATCCCTCTCCTGCATCTTATGCATCTCATCATATAATGCTCCTCTAGCTAGTAGGATCATACAACCAGACCCATCAACGAAAACCATTCCCCATAATATATCATCTAACAGTGCATTTCCCATATCCCAGTGATTAACAATTCGAAGGAGGACACTCTTTGAGGCACAACAATGTATATGTACCAGTTGTCCATCTATTTTGTTTGCTTATTTTTGCAAGTTTGTTCTCAAATCACTAAAGATGAAAATTAATTTTGTTTCATTATTATTCCATGTCAAGGAGTATTTAACAAGAATTTGAACATAGCATCAATATTAAATTAAATAAGTGAAACTGAAGCTGGAGAATCATGATTCACATAACCTCTTTGTAATTACCAGTCTCTATGTTTTTTTCCAATAGATTGTTGTGATTTTAGGGATCATGAATTCTTATAAGCAAGCACGCCATGGATCAATTCTAGACTGGTTTACAAAACATGTTTAAATGTATTAATCTCATATTACATTCAATATAGAAACTGAGGTCCATCTGTTAAAATTCTAAAGCTACGTATAATTTGTTATTTAGTAATCATGTTGTGATGAACAACAGTGTGGAGTTGGTAGCGCGAAGGAGGGGATCGTGGATAGAAGGTCGCTCACCCTTGTTTCTCCAGTTAATCAAAATTATTTCGTTCGATAGCAAATGTATTGTTTCTAATGATGATGGGTGCTACTGGAAAAGCTGCTACTAGTGCCTGTAAATGGATCTGGCGGAGAATAGTGATAAGGAACCAAAAAGATAAGATGACTAGCTAGCACCCATAAAAACTACGCGTGAAGATGAAAACATTTCAAAGTGATAATATCGGTTCAACACATGCCCATAATATTCTCTACTCTGGAAACTCAATCATCATGCAATAGTATTTGAGTGAAAATAGCCAACAACCTGATCTGATATCCTATCACGAAAGATTTTGAGTGTATTGTTATTAAATCGGTGACTTCAAACCACCCATCTAATCTGGTGAGTTGGTTGAAACAAAGGCCAAGTCAAACAAATTGTGTCGAGCCCTCTTAATTTAGTAGAAGATAGAACTGCTCCACGTAATGAGACATATTTACATCTATTATGAAAGGTGATAAATTATGGAGGAGATATCAATAATGAGATGTTAGATAGAATCCAACTTGTGGGTTGTTGTATCAAGCACCAATCAGCTGATGCCAGAAGCTCCCAAATTGAGTCATATTGATAATATCAATCCCTAAAATAGAGTTGATATCAATCACACGGTTAAGCATCCCAACGATCTGCAAAAAGTGGAATTGAGCATCTTATCTAGCTTACATGCATTAATTATAAACATTTTCAAATTTCCCTATGTAATACCATTGGTTCATAAGCACTCCAGGGTTCTCAAGTTACCAATATTTTTAGTGATGTGACTGCCAAGACATTTCCAGAAGGAGAGCATCCTCACAGATGTGTTCATGGTGTCTAGGGTTAATAATTTCTCATGATTAGGTCCAACAACACCTATGGAATAAATTGATGACTGCAAGGTATCCCGTTTCTTTCCTGAGAAATATCTCAAGTCATGGCAGCGAGAGAATCGATTTGTGAGGATCGATAATTGGTAATTCACAATTTACTTTCAAAAACTGTGAAAATTCTTATGCTCATAAATGGAATTAGGAATGATATCAACGAGTGACGTTGTGGATATTGCAGGAGACAAATGAAGGTTGAAAGATGCGCAGTGAGCTATAGTTTCTAGAAATTTTATTTTTTATATATATATATTTTAATTTTATGTTTGCAGGTTTTGTATGGTAGACTATTTGCAAGTTTCATATGGAGGGATGAACACTCTGTTATATTTATTTATTTTAATTGTTTTTTAACACATTTTTCTTTCTAATATTAATATTAATGTTTAGAATACGCATTGTTTTAATGTTTCTTATTTATTTTAAATGTTTGAAAATTTTCTATTATATATTTACTAAGTTTATTGAAATTAAAACGAAAAGACTAACAAAGAAACATGGGTTTATTTAAGTTTTTATGTACATATGTTTAACACTACTAGGTTTTGTTAAATTAATTTATTAAAACTAAAAAACTAATATTAGAGAATCAATTAAGAAATATTATATATTTTAATTTTTTTTAATAGATATTCTTTTTAAATTCCATTTTTAAATTTATTTCATGGAGTTCCTAGATTTAAAAGATGCAAACTAGAAATTTGTATTCTTAACATGACTAGAAAATTTATTAAAATGAAAAGTAAAAAATGAAAAAAAAAAAAAATATATATATATATATATATATATAATATTAAAACAGAATTAAAAACAAAATAGTAATTATGACAAAAATGAACATTCTAGCAAATAGAAACATTAGAGAAAATGAAAGCATCCTACTTACTAATTTTAAATAAAAAATAAAAACTAAATCTACCTACCCTAATTGAAATTTAAAGATTTTACAATCATTTACGTGTAGTGAAATTTCCAGTGGAACTATACATGTAAAAGAAGTAAAAGAATGCTTACATAAGATTTTACAAAATGAAATTTAATAGATTCAAAAGTATGTGAAACTAAGGATTGTAAATGTAAATCAAAGTAAAAACAAAAACAAAACTTATCTAACCTAATACTTCCTTGAAAACATTGTTTGATGCAGCTTTCATTTGCATGATGGTCACCTGAGATCCCTTCTTCATCCTCTTCAATCTCTAGTTCGAACATGTGTTCTTCATATGATATGCACGACTCTTCAAATGTTGATCCTTCCTTATTTGTATCATGAGGAGTACTTACATCTTTGATTGCCATCAATATCTCCTCTTCTTGAGAAGAGGAGATCCCTACTTTTCTGAGGATCTGAGTGAGTTGATCTAGGATTATGGTCAACATTTGACTGAAATCAAATCAAATGCTTAAAAAAGAAAAATGAAAAACCAATACATAACAAATAAAAAAACAGAATGAGATGGATTAGTACAAAACAAGTGCACAAAAATCTGTACAAAACAAAAATGAATAGATACAAAGTTAAAAGCAAGTTAGTATGAAATAAAGGCTAGCCCAAAAATGAAATCAATCCAAACTTTACACTACAAAAATGTAAAAGAAAATTTGCATAAAAACAAACTTGCATTTGCATGAAAAATAAACACACTTGTGAAAACAAAGGAACAACAAGGCTTTGGGGAACCCCACTATAGTCGATGTGTCTGGCTATTACACCACAGAAATTCCAGAAATCTTGTAGTGAAGTCGTCCTTACGGCTTACCGTTTTCCCCTCCCCTTGCTATGTAATGTAAAAAAAAGGTAATATATCTATCTATCTAAACTCTGATCTTTTTTATCACCTCCTCGACAATGGCACAAAAATGTTGGGAAAAAAACATTAGCCAATTTATAACATATATCCAATGATTTAATTGTCAACTCGGATAGAGCGTAAACTTATGAGGTAGAAACAAAATATATGCAGGGGATGAGTATTGCTAACTTAATCTACAACTGAAATTGAATCTAATTTATGAAAACAGGAAATTGTATGAAAGTAAATCTAATTGCAGAAAACATGAAATTGCATAAATTAACTTGATAAAGAAAGTCTAAAATTTTATGAAATAAACTGATAGAAAGAAATTGAAAATAACTTGTGAGCTCACATAAAATCTATACTAACAATTCATGAGAAAGAAACTGAAATTAACATAAGAGAATCAAAGGATGTGCATTAAGCATCATCTCCATTACATGACAATCAAGAATTCCACTCTATGACTAACTCTAAACTATTCTCTACTTCCAAACCACTAGAGAGATCTCTAGCCAAAATGAGGAGAGAGCCCTCCTATTTATACATGAATTCAATATAACTAATCATAATTATAGATCCACTATTCTCTCAACTTATCCCTCAAAATCCTCAAAAAATATACAACTCATCCCTTCAAATTCTCCAACAAATATTGGATGAGATATTCTCTCCAATTTCCATGATCTTCTCCTTGAAATTAGCCCACATCTAGAAGATGAAATTCGAATTTGAGGCTAGGTGGTCACTTTTGAGCTTGTTAAAGTCTTCAAATACACCTATAAGCATCACCAAAATCATCCAACTTTAAAGTATAATGAAAATATTTTATTATTCTCAATAATTAACCACAAATTCACTCAAAATAATTAAAAATAAATGATTTGAAAAATGGTGATATAAACCCATATTTATTATGAAAGTGGTGAATATTAATGGTTTTATGGAAGGATAAAATAGGAATAAGGTGATAAATAGTATGTGAAATGATGAATAAAATGTGGTATTTTTGAGGCTCAACAACTACTTTCTTAGAACAACCCCCAATAATTACATCTTCCTAAATCCCGATCATACCTCAAAGTTTCACAAATTTATATTCTGGTAAAGGATTCATAAATATGTCAACAACCTAATCATATTTCCTGTAATAAACAAGTGATACAGTATTATCTTGTACCAATTGTTGCAAATAATGAACATAAAGTTCAACATGTTTCATCTTGCAATGATAATTAGGATTATCAACAACCTATATTGTACTTTGATTATCACAGTGAATAACGGTCAAATCCTTAAGTACCTACATTGACCTCACCGTGATATTTTTCTTTTGTAGTCAAAAGAGAGACCACCTTTTGTTTCTTACATGACCATACCAAGGGTTTAGAACTTAGTTGAAACACATAGAAACAAGTGGACTTACGATCATTAATATCACCTCCCCAATCAACATTAGTACCTGGCCAATGGTTCTATTCTATGATAATACTTAATACCATTCCGATAATTTCCTTTAATGTAGTGAACAATTCTATTTGCATATTTTCAGTGTCTCCCTTGATAATCCTACATGAATCGAGAGACCACACTTACAAAAAAAGTATATATTTGGTCGATTGTGGGTTAAGTAAATCATGCTACCAACCAGCAATATAAAAAGAGTGGTGTTGACTTGTGGAGAGTCACAATATTTAGATAACATCACTCTCGACATACAAGGTGTAACACAAGACTTACAACCATTTTTACGGAGAGAAAATTCCTATGGCTTGGGGTGTACCACAACAGAATGAATGAAACCATAAATCAATCCATTCCAATATGAAAGAGAAATAAAGACATCTAACACTAAGGGATATGAACTGTACCTTACTCCAGACGGTTGATGTAGATCCACGTTTAGCTTTTCCAACACGCTTGTATTCACAATTCACTCTCAACAACAACAAAAAAGACAAGCATGCTATATATCAAGGTCTTAGATCTACTCTAGCATATATAATAAATCTTGTATAAGCAAATAAATACATCCATGGATACAATATTCATATTTATGCACATGTATTGGATAGGAAATGGACATTTCTATTAATAAAACATAGATACAATAGTGACAAACTGTGTCGACACTTCTTCGAACACGAGAAACCGAGTCCTCCACCTGGGTCTCCACAACTTCAATCCTCCATATATCAATGGAAATATCACAAAGCAAAGGAAAGCTTGGGAAGAGCAACACTTTGTTCTCCAAAGGGACAAAGGGATGTAGACTCAAGCATAAAAAAGTGAGGAAACAATGAACTATAGTTTCCCTACTGTCCAATTTCTCCTCCTTCAGTGTATCCAAGAGGGTCAATATATAGAACTCCAAATAGGAAATGGAGGTTCGAGTCCGAGCATTATCAAAGCATATGGAAGGCCAAGAGTTAAGCTATTTGGCACTCTATGGGGAAAACTCCTAAAAAATTTGGATTTATGCACATTTCTCAATGTACGTGGGTTTTGGCTCAAAATTTGGATGTACACATGGGTATATCTTTAAAAGTCATGTATACACATAAAAATGTGTTTTTTGGGTACTTCCTTGGGACATAAAAATATAATATGAGCATAGGGGTTTTAAGGAGTCTTAAGAAGGACATGGAAGGCCATAAATATGTGATCTACCAAGTGTGGTAAAATCAAATTTAAAATATGCCCTCTAATGTGTGAGGTCAGAGGGGTAACATGATGGCTGAAATACATTATATCCATCCCATAAATGGATTAATGAAAACCCAGGTGGAAGAACCAGCCACTCATCAGTACAATACAATGAGCAATATCAGCATATGACTGCATATATACCTATATTAGTCCTAGATACATAAGAGTACAATGCCCATGAATAGGCATGATATACAAATGTCATGTGTGGTCATCACCACATAAAATATACAATGGATCAATATCTCCATAATGGAAGAGGATATATGATATACACTAGAATCTGGTCATGAGAGTTGACATCTCATGAATAATGGAACAATGAAGGAGGTAGCATATGTGGATTTCCACCAATTTTAGAGGTATTCTATGCAAACCACTACGAGTACATGTCCTATGATGTGAATAAAGGTGTCGAGCTCGAACATGATAGTCCATCGTTTGATTACTAGTCATTGATGTATACCGTTAATAGACATGAGATATACCACTGGTCATGATAATGGGAATCAAGGTACAAAGTATAATATAACAAGAGTAAATATATGTGTTGAGGTCAAGAACTTGAAAGAATCCATCAATCAGGGGATATTGATGTATTCCCAAAATTGTTGATGGAGATAAATCCTACTACTGATGACTATAAGTCTCAAGGCACTCAAATGGAATCTAGACTCCTATTCTAGAATAAATGATCTGAATTCGATGGAATAGAATCTACTGGAAGGAGGGAATTAGGGAATCCCCCGTCAACCAACATGAGGTACTTAGTAATGGTAGATAACGTGGAAGAACTCAAATGAAAAATATGTGCATGAACCAGTAACTATAACAAGAATGGCCGACATGCAAAGTCAATATAATTGAGGAATGGCCGACTCACGCTAAACTTCCTTCAAACAAGAGCATAAATTGAATGGTGACAAAAGTTAGGAATCATAGACTTGATATTCAGATTAGGATAACTTTGCGACATAGGAGGAATCACACAAAGGCTCCATAGGGACTGGAAGCATAACTAGTCAGTGGAGAAAAAATTAGAGTAATGAGTACAGCTCCTAAAGTCATACTAACAACCCAAGAAATGGATGTGATATAAAGTGCTTTGTTTGAAGGCGACACGACTTGACAACTACCAAAAATAACATCATTTCCAGTCTCGATTTTTATGTTTTTTTATTTTTTTGGACTTTTTCATATTTGAAAAGCTTGAAAAAGAATATAAGTGATTAAAAATAGTATACATCTAGGAGGAGACGAGTGTCGCAGGAAATAAAACTAGTTCCAAGCAGTGGAACATACCTATGCCCAATGCAAGGAATCATGTGTAGGATAGGGAAACATGGGGAAGGTATCCTCCTGGTAAGGGTCAATCAAGCTGCAAAGGATATAAAAAAGGCTCTCCTTTTCTAGGATTGAGACAAGCTCAGGCTGCATGGCTTATAAACCTGATGTGGGGAGCCGACATGAAGCTAAAAGGCAAGAAAATTGCATAATAATGCAATTACAACTTGATATACATGGGATTCCCTGCAGGAGATGGCGAACATAAAGTTCAAGAGGAGTATGAAGCTCTTGTTCAAGGACATGGCGAGACTATAAGGGACTGCCAAACCTAAAAGAAAAATCTCAGCATGGGAACCAAATGCAAATGGGATCTAAATGGGACACCCATGTAGAGGAAATCTCTACCGCTCGCATAATGTCACTTCTAAGCAATGGTATGAAGGTTCTATGACATCATGAAGTGGGTTTGTACCTACGATCAAGGTGAAATGTTCATAAGGAAATGCATAATGCAAGTGAATGTGAGGTCCTAACCTATATGCTAGTTCGACATTATACTTGTGATAGATACAAACGTGTTGAATTATCCATCAAAATACTCTCAAATCAGGTCCCTACATAAAAAAATTAGGCCAAATGGTCCAAAATAGTCAATAATTATCCAAACTATAGAAAAGTGGGTGAAATTTTTTTTTTTAAATTATATAAAATAGTAAAAAAAATTCATTTTTACCACACCATTTGGAATATTACCCCACATAGTGTTTTTGAATCATAAACATGAGAAGCTGATTCTGGGAGCTATGATCCACAAAATCACAAACCGTTTGGATCAGGTAAATCTTCATGTCATTTCCTTTAATTTACATGCTTTTATTTTAATTTTTAGTGGTCAAATTTTATTTTTATGGCACCCAAAAAATGGCATTTTTGGCCCACATCAAAAATCAGTTGATTTTCATGTATAGGGATGTACATACACGACAAATCCTTCTATTTCCATGTAAGTACGTAGTTTTTTGCAGAACATTCACATATAAGGCCGCGTTTATTAATTTTTAAGGAAACGACTCATGAAAACTCTCAATTTTTGTGCAGGATGGTTCTTAAGTGGCGTGAGCATGAGCATGAAGATGTTGACAGGGATGTGCAAGGTGACTTAATGGCCCAACAAGCTTTGAGTTCTTGTGGTTTGTATAAATTCTAGCGTCTTGGTAGCTTAAGAGCCAAGCCAAGACTACTCCAAATGCAGGTAGACTACTGGGCTCTTGACACAAAAACCTTTCATATTGACAGGATGCCCCTCATCCTTGAGGTTGATGATATATACTTCATTTCTGGACTATCTCGCAAAAGGGTAGGTATTCAATCTATGAGCTCGTGGGATAGGAGGTGGCCTCACAATTGAGGAATACATTGTAGTTTACTGATTCCTGGAAACAAAAAAGGTTGGGAGTCAGATCCCAATGAAATTGATCCAAAACCGAGGCCTTAAGACCATACTACTACCACTCGGCAGGATTGCAGGATTGGAATCCCTTCATCAGGATTCCATGCCACCAATGTTCTATGTGGTATAATGCATGAGGACCACTATTTATGATTGGAGTACCTCCTTGTTGGGAAACATGAAGAAGCAGTTCATAGAATGGAAGATGGGAAGAGTGAGAAAATTTGGCTTCATAAGCATCTTGAGTAACTTTTTATTTAACCGCATACTGAGGCTAATCCCAAGAGTGGAGATCACTCCTCACAGTGCTAGAGATCCATCTCAGCTGCACTGGGAGAATGTGATGCAGAGACTAGGAGGAGGGTGAGTGGCCAACCCCTACCTAGCAGAATTTTTCCTCCGGTGGCGCATATAGATCATAGCCATAGACTAATACCCCTCTGAGGGGATAGAATTTTGTGGTGACCTTGACATGCCTATTCCACCGAGATCTGCATACAGAGACATAGGTAACAATCCTGAATCTATCTTGTTTTTGAATTATTAATTTTGTTGTGTTTTTTGATATAGTGAAATAAAAAAGACATGTTTTTATCTTATTACATATATTGATCAGTCATGTATACGCAGATGTTGGACCTAGACAACCAGGTGGATTCCCTCGACAATGTCAAAGGGAGAGAGGTGATGAAATCCTAGGTATGGATGCAAGCTTACTCTCCAAAACATCCATACAAACTTTGTTTGGTTGACACATAGAGTGCCCATGGCACAGGTCGAGGACTTTCCTGAGGCTATGCAGTGACAAGTGGTAGGTGTACCACATCCATGGGTTCAATTATTATGACAACTAGCTATATTTTTTGTGTGTTATCATGATCAGCACCCTGCTCCACATGATTATATGCTTAGATGTACTTTCTGTTGTATTGACTGTGAAGTATATTTTGGTGGCTCGAAAGCCCCATTTTTGAATCATGACATTATGTATTATGACGCCACATTTTGGACTATATTTTAATGAGAAATTCTTATGATGATTGGTTATTTATATTTACATGTGTTAATGTGATGTGAATGTTTCATTGTCTGTGTATCAATTTCCAATCTAATACATAATTTGCATATGAATCGGCAACTTGATTATAGTTTCTTGGAATGTGAATGTATATAATTTTCTCAAGTTGTCATTCTAACGACCTTACTCTCAAGAATATTTGTAATAAAGTTAGATATCTAATATGAAACACACCATTTAACTGTAATACCACTAACTGCGAGTCAAGACATACCTCAAGAGACCGGATACCATGAGAGATGGAATCACATAAAAACTCAATAAAGGAACTATATTCAGCAATATTGTTTGATCAAGGCCATAGACATACACCTCTTAAAGACAAAACATGAACCATAGGAGAATAAATCACTTAAGTAGTTGAAGCTGAGTTTCAAGCATGGAAGCTAGCACCGTTAGTGTATCCTACATATACCACAGACTCTGTCGACATCGGCCACAACAAACGAAATAAATTCAACCAACTCGATAACCATAAGAGATCCAAAGCTAAACTATGCAACTGTACAATAATATGCAAAGTATCATCCTCAAATTAGAGTTACAGATAGTATCTTTTGATATAGAACCCATTTATAGGCTCTGCCAAGGTTGTCCCTTCATAATACACTAGCTCGTAGGAACCTTTCTCTATTACTCACTTGACCACGTAAGGCCCATGCTACATGGGTTTAAAATTTTCCACCCCTAATGGTTCACTAGCTTGGTCATACAAGAGGACCAAGTCAACTTCACTAAACTTCCGGGGATGGACAGAATTATCATACTGGGATTTAACGTGACGCTTGTTTACCACCAGAACTGCCAAGGCATCTCGACGTTGTTGATAAAGTTTCTCTAAGAGGACCAGACACTCTTCTAATGTACAAGTCTCTGGTAAAAGTTCCACAGCTAGCTTCAAAGAAGGGATTTTGTGTTTAATAGGTAAAATCAACTCCACCCCATGCACCAACTAATATGGTGAAAAACTGGTGGCATTCTTGACCGTGGTTTGATAAGCCTACAAAGCAGGATATAACATGATATGCCAATTAGTCTTGATTTTCATGATGGTTCTTTGGATAATGGACTTAAGGGACTTGTTCACAACTTCAACCTATCCATTCGCTTGAGGATAATAAAAAGAGGAATTCTCTTTCTTATACCCTAACTTCTAAGATAACTAGGCTATCATCTTATTTTGAAAGGGCCTTCCATGGTCAGTGACAAGCTCTTTTGGGATACAGAAACGGGTGATAATCTGATTGAATACAAAAATACATGGCTATCTCATTGTCATATTTAATAGTGGGCATAGCCTCTACCCATTTCATGAAGTAGTCAACAGCCAAAATGATATGATGATTCCCCTCAGCTAAAGCTGGGTTGCAATCCATAAAATCAACCCCCCACTTGGTGAAGGGACCAATGGTGATAATTAGATGTAATGGGGAAAGATGTGAGAGCATGTTTCATGGAAACACCTAGTAAAGGGTGGAACTACTTGATTGCATTAACGCAATCTTTAAAGATCGACGACCAAAAATAAATTTCTCTCAAAAATTTTTGAGTTGTAAGAAGCCCAGATAAATTACCACCACACGCCCCTCCATGGAAATAGTTCAGCATAGACTCGGCCTCTTCATGGTTTGAACATTGACATAAAGTGGAATGAACTCTGTGGTAATACAAAGTGTCACTGACAATAAAGTAATTTATAGCTAATTGACGTAACCGTCGACGTTCATTTTGTGAGAGGTGAAAAGGAACCTTCAAAGTTTGCAAATATACTATAGTATCCCCATACAATGGGTCCATAGTTGAAATGAGAAAAATTTACTCATCAGCGAAAGAGTCCTGATGAACCACCTCTTCATCCAAAATAGGAAAATCATATATGGCCTTTGTAAAAATTAACAACTTCTTTGACTTTTCTGAAACAAAATCGATATTGAATTCTTGCAAAATAACAATCCATTTATTTTATTTCTCCCCTATCATTCATCTGGTGAGGATGAATTGAAATGGATTAATGTGATCCACAACCAAAGTTTGGCAAAGAAGTATGTAGTGGATCAAACGTTGTCCCGCATGGATGGTAGCTAGGGATAGCTTCTCAGCATGACTATAAAGAATCTTCACAATACTAAGGTTTTGGCTAAGATAGTAGATCACATACTTTTGGAGCTCCTCATCCTCTTGAACCAAGACCATACCAATCATCTCTTTAGACGCTTCCACATATATAAAAAAATAATGGCTATATCTAGGTGGACTAAGCACGGGGAACAATTCCAAGGCTTTCTTTAAAGCATTGAAATACTCTTGGGCTCGCTCATCCCAGATAAATGGTGTGTCTTTATTCAAAGATCACATGAAACCCTTAGTTAAATTGGAAAAATTGACCATGAATCTTCGCAAGAAGTTCTCCATCCCTTGCAAACTATGAAGAACTCTAATATTACTTGGGGGAGACAATTGAAGTATTTCCTCAACCTATAAAGGGTCTACCCTAATTGCCTCCTTGGAAACGATGAACCCTAGTAAGAAACCTACTCTCACGCAAAAGATGCACTTATGAGGATTTAACCAAATTCGATATTGACAACACTTTTTAAAACCAAGCATAGATGTTCAGGATGATCCACCCTCAAACAAGAGTGAGCAACTAAATCATCGAGATACACTTCAATCAATTGCTTAAGGTTGTAAAAAGAGAAGGTCATAGCCCATGGAAAAGTAGCTCGGATGCTTTTAAGGCCAGAAGGCATTTTCCAATATGAAAACGTACTCCAAGGACAAATGAAATTTGTTTTATGTTGATCCTCGGGTTTAATATGGATCTTATTATATCCTAAAAATACATCCATAAACAATAACACCTCTCTTCTTGCACAATCATCCAAAATATGATCAATAAATGGTGCGGGGAAGTTATCCTTAGGACAAGCTTGTTTTGGGTCTCTAAAATCAGTACACACATGGATAGTTCCCTGTTTCTTGTCAACCAGAATGGGATTTGACACCCATTCAGTCAAGGGAATGGGATAGAGGAAGCCAGTCTTAAGAAAATTCTCTATCTCTACCTTAATAGCAGTTGCTTTCCTAGGATTGATCACACACAAATATTGTCAAACAGGTTTAGCATCCGGATAGATTTTAATTTCATGTTCAATAATGAAAGGGTCAATTTTTGACATTTCCTCAGATGAGAAATTGAAAACATCTCAAAATTATTTAAAGAGATTGGTGTATGCTTCAACCTCATCGAGGGAACAATCCACCCCATTGTACACATTCTCAAGCTTGCAAGGAGTTTGAGAAATGTTGATAGGCATGGTAGGTGACAATTTGGCTATGTTCCCTTCGATAAACTTAATAGGAGCGCCTAATGGGACAATGGGCCTTCCAAATTTCTCGATAAGGATCGCCCTATAGTCATCACACTCCATATATTCAAGCTCAGGAAGAAAACAATATCTATGATGTAACTATCCCCAAGGTTGTTCTAAACCATACATAGCTTTGAGAATAGCTTCATCCATTGGAAAAATGTCATCAAAGCAGTCATGCGAGTGAGATGACGCAACTGCCTAAGAAGGCAGTGCATAAGGGTCCTCCTCCTATGTGTGTGAAGAGGAAGGACTAGGATCTACAACATGACCAATACTAGATTGATAAGACACCAATTATGTAGATAATGACATGTCCATCTTCGTAGGTCTGCAGTATTCATCCAAAGTGCTCGGAGAAGGGAGAGTCCAAGGGTCTTCCAAATGTGAAATGAAAAATGGAACTGAACTCAACGATGATGAAGCTCTACCAAGACTAGAACAAAGGTAAAAAATTGTGCGGGACAATTGAAAGTTCACATCAATGACAGATACATTCCCACCCCAACATTCTCAGTTGTCGGCTAAAATTTATCAATGACCGAGATAGTAGCTCCCAACAATGCTTTCGTATGGGAATTATCAAAATATTTCGGATTAACTGTAACAATCCTCCCTTCAAAAGGAAAAAAAACCACTCAAAAGAGAGATGACATGACCTCTTTCATATTATAAGTCCAATTACGACCCAACAAAAGATTATAGTTGAGGGGCGCATCAACCACCTCAACCTTGATCGTCATAGTCTTCCCTCCCAAATGGACCTCAAGAGAAGGAAGTATACCATGGGGATGAAAATATATTCCATCAAAAGCACTCAACATGGTTCTAGACTATGACAACATAGGAGAACCTAACCCTGTATAGCGGGCTAAAGACATCACGAAAGTCGCAACAACTTCATCAATCATTGTGCGCTTGACGATTTTGCTCATACACTCTACGTGCACTAAAATATATAGATAGTAAGGTAAGAGAGGTTGGAATTCATGAGTTTCAAATTTAATCACTGAAGAAGAGTTTGAATCAATGACCCCAAGAGCAGATAACAAGGATTTCCTCTAGGAAGGGAAGTCTAAAGAAATTCTAAAGAGGACAACACATAAGGAGTCTGCACCAAATCCTTGACAATGGAATATTTCTCTGAGGATCGGGAATTAGGATTGTTCCCCAAACACTTTAAGACTCCCTTAGGAATGCAAGGTGGAGCTTCAGGCTTGTCACTAGGTTTATCAATACGCAAACGGCTCTTGGGTGGAGCAGGTTCCTTTCCTATGTCAGGTTGTGACGAACCATAATCCTTAGCTCGCTTCACAACATTCTTGGTGGACATCATGTTGATGCAACCATGGCCACTTGTTGTGTTCGGTGGGTTTTGAATCCCACTAGAATAACTTCTAGTGTCTATGGTCCTTGAATTCATGTTTTGATTTTGTGGTAAAGGATCCATCAACATAGCTCGGCTTTGTACGATGAACTTCAAGGCATATTCCATATGAGGGCACAAGTGAATGAGGTGATTTGTCCTGTAAAGCTTGCAAGGGAACTTAAATTACATTTAGACTTATTTTCTCCCCAACATTACTATCGTTCTTGTCATCATTAGCATTTTCGTTCCTATCCCACCCTTACAATTGCTCCTTCCTTTCTTCTTATTCTTTCTGGGATGCTCGTTTCCCTTCTAGTTCAATGATTGCATAGAATGTACATCTACCATTTGAGTGGGATGAGACGAAGTCATAGTTTGTCTTGACACAGGATGGTTAATAGACAAAATTTTCATTTGATTCGTAACCGAGTTTGTAGGCTTAGCACTTTCAGAGCCAACAATGACATCGGCATGTGGCCCAGGTTTGAACTTTGGATCGAAATGGACCATGGTATGTTCAGAATAATCTCATATATGAGCCCATATTGAGTGTAAATAAAGTCTAGTTGTTGAGCTTGAAAGATATCATGTTCCTCATTCATCACTCCAGATGTGGAAACATCCTTCGCTATATATGGAAATAACAATTTGAGGAACCACTCCAAACGAAACTCGGGTTGAATGTTATCCTTAATCAACTACTTCTGTCTATGCCACTCTTAAATATGATCAGATATATGGGTGGCTTTATCTTTCTAAAATGTCAACAAGAGCTCACTACCGGCATCATAACACACAGGTAGCTAAAAGTGATTGAGAAATATCATGGCTAATTCATTGAAGGTCCAATATGTGCCTCCAAAATACTCTATATACCACTTCGCTACAAGACTCATGAGGGTGCGTTGAAATAGTCGTAAACAAACATAATCATGATTCAATGAATTTAAAGAGAATCATAGGTGGAAAGTTGTAACGTGCTCACTAGGGTCCACACCACTATTACCTTTTATTTTTGGAATGTTCGAAGGAATCTTGGGGGGAACTATCACCCATGATGGATCATGAGACACCGGGCCATTAGTCAATCTCGATAAGTCAGACAAATTTAAAGTCACTAGGAAAGGGAGCCTAGGTGGTTCCATTTGGTTCCACGCTCCCTGATAATGTTGGTTCATGTAGGTCTGATTGTTGTAAACACCATGTCCTTGGCCAATGGGATAATATCCTTCTCATGTTTGACCCATAAAAAGGTGCATGGGAATATTGTAATTCATAATAACTTGAGACTCAGGTGCTACGAAGCCATAGTTGTGGGACTGGTAAGCAGGTTGATTCCCAAACCCATAATTTGGTACACAAGGTGGTAAATAAGGTGGAACATAAGGTGTATATACCCTTTTGACACATAAGGATGAACATAGACTTGTGACACTATGATGTGAGAAGACACGGGAACAACTTGGCTAGTGGTAGTAATCCGACCTGAAGGACCATGCAAGTTATGCGGACGACACGTCGTTAGAATCACATTTGAAGGAACAGGTGTCGAAGATGATGGGGAATGGTATGGGATATAACTTGTGTTCCCAATTTTCACATATCTAGGGTCACTTCTAGGAATGGGGAAACTATTACTAAGCCTAGGATGGGTATGTGAGGGTCCTCCCACTGCAGGAGTGGAAGGTGCAATATGACTACTACCAAACCTATCTCGTTGTAAAGGAATGGCAGTGCCCCTAGGTGTAGCACCTATTGAATTACTGTAACTTTGAATTGTATTCACTTACTGTACCGGGATGTTCCTATCGGGAGAATCATTTGTATTTCATTCTACCTCTATGTTCCTATAGGGAGAATCATTATTATTTTATTAGGTTAGTAGAGAGTCATGAATAAAACCCTATGTTGTAAGTCGGGTCATTAGCACCCTTCAAAATATAATAATGAGATTTTTTGAGTCCTCCTAGAGAAGTTGGACCAGTCATGTTTAGTGGGGTTGACTTGGTTGAGTGAAATGTCAAGTGAACGAAAGAATATAAATAGGAGAGAGGCACTCCTCATTTGAACACACAGACACACTTGTGTAGCACATGAGAGAGAAAGAGAGTCTTATATGCAAGGAGGAGAAGTACAAGTATGAAGTCTTATCTTTTATCTTTGTGTCATCTATATTGAGGAAGATTTTCTTGCTAGGTTTTTCCCTTTAGGGTTTTCCCATGGTAAATCTTTGTTGATCTTGTGATATTGTTTCTTTCAGTGATCCTATGTATATTCTTTTGTTGTGAAATTGAATTGAAGGCTGATAATATAGCTAAGCATATGGAAACTTAACATGGCATCANCTCTCTCTCTCTCTCTCTCTCTCTCTCTCTCTCTCTCTCTCTCTCTCTCTCTCTCTCTCTCTCTCTCTCTCTCTCTCTCTCTCTCTCTCTCTCTATGATAAGAAATTAGGGTTCCAGAAAAATTTGGATTTTTGAATATCTTATTGCATGGAAATTTGCGCCCTCCTAGAGCACATCTACAGAGTGTGAGATTGATATTTTTGAGTGGGTAGATATTCAGAAAATTAAAACCCTAGGTTGACACTAGACCAAAAAAGTGTAGAAATCTAGTGAACTAGAAAACTGCATTGCAAAATCTCGCAAGTCATTTTTGAAAGGTGAAGACTTGAGATCTCAAGAAACCAAGCACACTAGTTAACTCACCTCAGTCAAGCACATATCCTGGTAGATGAGTTTCTCATTTTCCAGAACTTCATTTTTTTTGTAATCTCCTGACAAGATGGCCCCAAGAACCAAGCTTGAGGACAAACTAGAAGGCATATAGAATTACAAAGCATGGAAATATAGAATTGGATTCATTCTCAAGGAGAATTATCTTGAAAACTATATCAGGGATGAAGTTTCAGGACCTAAAGAGGCTGAAGCTAAGGAGAAGCACAAGAAGGATCTGATTAAGGCACAAAGGATTATTGTTCACTCTATCAAGGATCACTTAATCCCTTAAGTGTCATCCAATAAGACTCCAAACAAAATGTATGATGCCCTAGAAAGGATGTGTGAAGGACATCAATAGAAATATGAATCTAAGGGATCAATTGAAGAGCACCAAGATGAGTCATGGAGAATCCATCAAGTACTATTTCACAAGGGTATCCCAGTTCAAGGAACAACTTGAAGCCATTGGAGACAACCTTGATGAATATGAGTTGGTTATGACTGCTCTTAATGGTCTCACTAGACCCTTGGATTAATTCATACAAATGATGTGTGCTAGCAAGGAAAGCATCAAGTTTGATATTTTATGGGAATATTATATTCAAGACGAGGCTATATTGGCCAATAAAGAAGCTCTACTGAAGGAATATGATCAAGCCCTAGCCACCCATACCAAGAGAAGAAGAATTCAACCCAACTTCAAGAAGGGAAACCCCAAGGAGTCTCAACCTCCCAGAAGGTTTCAAAGAACAAGAGAAAGTATTCCAAAGAGGGACTACTCTAGATTTCAATGTTTTCATTGTGATAAGGCAAGACACACTACCATAAATTGTACTTTGAAGAGATAAGAATACAAGAAGAGGAACAAAAACAAAATACATCATGCACATCTAGCTAAAGATGAGGATGAAGAAGAAGAAGAAGAAGAAATACCTCAGAGAAAGAAAGAAAGAGAAGAAGATGCAAAATATTATGTACTATTCTGTGCACTCTCTGGATCTATAACACCTGGAGACGACACATGGCTTATTGATAGTGGTGCTTCAAAGAACATGATGGGACAAAAGAAAATTATCTCAAAAATTAAAGAAAGGAACTCTCCTCAGAAAGTATCTCTAGGAGATGACTATCAATATCCAATCAAATGAATTGGTGAGGCAATCTACAATCTTGATTCAGGAAACCCCCAGAAGATGAAGGAAGTTTTATCTGTACTAGGTCTAAAGAAGAATGTACTTTATATCTCAGCTTTAGATAAGAAATGATACAAATTTTCATTCATAGATGTCCAAGTACTCATGTGGCCCAAAGGAAAGGAGATTGAATATGCAGTTGTCATTAGTGAAGAAGAAGGAGGCCTGTATAAACTCAAGGGACATCAAGAAACAACCCTTTTTCATGAGACCACTAACCCTAGTGAACTGTGGCATAGAAGGATTTCCCACATCAATTACAAAGAACTACCTCATGTGGAAAAAGTAGTGACGAGGTTACCATACTTGAAGATCAATCATGAAGGCATTTGCAAAGGATGTGGAAAGGAAAGAATATCAAGAATCCGTTTCCGAATAGTGAAACAAAAACTAAAGGTACGTTGGAATTAATTCATTCTTATGTATGCGGTATAATGTCCTCCACATCCTTGAGTTCTTTTGAATACTATATTTTACATTTATTGATGACTATTCAAGAAAGAGATGGATATACTTCTTGAAAGCGAAGAACGAAGTGTTTGAAAAATTCAAGGAATTCAAAGCCTTGATAGAAAACCTTTCAGACAAAAGGATCAAGACACTCTGATCAAACAATGGCAGAGAATATACTTCAAAATAATTTGAATCCTTTTGTAAAGATGTTGGATTCAAGAGGAAACTAACTACTCCGTACAATCCTCAACAAAATGGTGTTGCAGAAAGAAAGAACAAAACCATCATAGAGGTAGTGAAGACAATGATATATGATCAAGATATTAAAATGCATCTATGGGTAGAAGCAACAAGAACTGTTGTCTATGTACAAAATAGAATATCTCACAGTGCCCTTGGATTCAAGACTCTAGAAGAGATGTTCATGGGAAGGAAGCCTGAGTTAAGTCACCTCAAGATATTCGGTTGTCCAGTACATGTTCACATACCGAAAGAGAAAATAACCAAGTTGGACACTTCCGGAAAGGAGGGAATATTTGTTGGATACTGTGAAGTATCCAAGGAATTTAGAATTTACATTCCTGGACTCCGTCACATGGAAATCAGTAGAGATGTAAAATTCAATGAATAAGTAGCTCTCAAGAGATCTAGAAAATGTCAACGTGAAGAAGTATATGAGGAAGATGTACCTCCCAGAAATGTAGAGGATACATTCCTCCCTAATGATGAAGCATCTAAATATCATGATATGACGGAACCATAAGAACCTCCTACGATGGAGATATCAAGGAAGATAATTCATGCTTGGGAAAGAGAAATTATACAAGAAGCAGAAAGATATGGAGCTCCTGAAGGCTACACAAGGATAAACAAGTTTCCCAAGCCATTTTCCAACTATGTAGCTTTGATGTGTGATCTTGTAGATCAAGAACCTACAACCTATGAATAAGCTGTACAGAATAAAGAATGGGAAGAAGCAATGATGGAAGAATACCAGTCAATAATGAAGAATGATGTGTGGGATATAGTTCCCAAACCAGAAGGAAAAAGTGTGGTATCTTCCAAGTGGATCTACAAGATAAAACATGCAGCTGATGGAAGTATAGAGAAATACAAGGGAAGATTTGTGGCTAGAGGTTTCTCTTAGAAAGAGGGAGTTGATTATGAAGAAACATTTGCACCAGTATCCTAGTATACTTTGATTAGAGCTATCATGGAACTTGCATCCATGATTAAGTGGGACTTGCTCCAAATGGATGTAAAGAAAACCTTCTTGAATAGTGTGATTGAGGAAGAAGTATACATAGAACAACCACAACGATTTGAAGTTGAAGACAGATGAAATCATGTATGTAAGTTGAAGAAAGCCATATACGGGCTAAAGCAATCTCCTAAAGCTTGGTATGGAAGGATAGATAGTTTCCTAACAAGCTTGGAATTACTATATGTGGATGACCTATTTCTAACAAGAAATGAGAAACAGATTGTAGAATGCAAGAAGAATCTTGTTGAATAATTTGAGATGAAACCCTTGGATTAATGCACTATTTTCTAGGTCTGGAAGTGTCGCAAAGTTCAGAAGGAATCTTTCTCAATCAGGGAAGTATGCAGTATAAAATTTGAAAGATTTGATATGCTGGAATGTAAAGCCATGGCCACACACATGCATACCAACTTGAAGTTGTTGGATAATGAATCATCAGAATTAGTGGATGTGACTCAATATAGACAAATTATTGGGTCGTTGATGTATCTAACAAATAACATACCAAACATTTGTTTTGTTGTGAATACCTTGAGTCAGTATCTAGTTCAACCTAGATGTTTTTAATTGTTAGCTGCAAAACATGTGATTAGATATATAAAAGGAACTATTGACTTTGGTCTATACTATGAGAGAAACCATGACTACAGATTGTATGGCTATATAGATGCAGATTGGGCTGGAAGTGTCTCAAACAGAAGAAGCACATCAGGTGGATTTTATTTTCTGGGGTCTTCTTTGATTTCATGGTTTAGCAGGAAATAGTCTAGTGTTTCTCTTATCACGGCCGAAGCAGAATATATAGCAACTTTATCTTGTCGTTGTGAATCCATATGGCTTTGGAAGCTCATGTTAGGTGTATTTAACCTGGATTTGGATACCACAGTGATTCTATGTGATAACCAGAGTTGTATAAAGATGAAAGAGACCCTAGTGTTCCATGATAAGTCAAAGCACATAGAAATCCAATATTTCTACATTTGAGGTATGATACAGAAGGGGGCCATAAAGCTCTAGTATGCGACTACCAATGAACAAGTTGTTTATTTTTTTATGAAGCCTCTATCTATGATAAAGTTTGAATAATTTTGAGACAAGCTCGGTGTTGTTAGAAATGACCTTCCCTGAAAGTGGGAGAAGTGATGTTGGAGTGGGATTGTATCATCCCTGGACACTTGTCCTAAAGTGATCTGTAGGCTTCTGCCTTGGAGAAAGAAGCAGGATTGTATCAGCCCTGGACACTTGTCCTAAAGTGATTCGAAGACTTCATTTTTCAAGAATTTGGTTGGATTGCATTATCCTTGGACTTAAGTACTAAAGTGATAGGGAGTGATTATCCGGTAATAGTATCCAGTGACTTCGGTATTCAAGAATGTGGTAGGATTACATCATCCTTGGAATTAAGTCCTAAAGTGATAGGGAGTTATTATATCATAAAAGTATATGGTGACTTTGGTCCTTGATAATGTGGTAGGATTTCATCATCCCTGGACTTAAGTCCTAAAAGTGTTCTGTATACTTTCATCTTCGTATTATGGATTGCAAGTTGTTGATGATGATGATGTTGTTGATCAAAATATTAGAGTATTGTTGTTGATGATGATGATATTGATGATGTTTCTGATCGAAAGATCAGAGTATTACTGATGATGATGATGATGTTGCTGATGTTGTTGATCTAAAGGTCAAAGTATTGATGTTTTTGATGTTTCTAATCAAAAGGCCAAAGTATTGTTGACAATGATGTTCCTAATTGAAGAAGACTAAAATATTGATGATGATGTTGTCGACCGAATGATCAAATTGTTGCTGCTGCTGAAACTGAAGATGAATAATATATGTCAAAGATGATGAAAAAGCTTCCAATGATTTATAGATGTATCACCCTGATGATGTGGAAGATTCTCTCTCTCCTTCTCCTACTTTTTTTGTTGTTGTTGTTATAGAATACCCTTCTAGTTAAGGGGAAGTGTTGAATTATTGTAACTTCGAAATGCATTCACTTACTGTACCACGATGTTCCTATCGGGAGAATCATTTGTATTTCATTGTACACCAATGTTCCTATCAGGAGAATCATTATTATTGTATTAGGTCAGTAGAGAGTCATGAGGAAAACTATCCGTTATAAGTCAGGTCATTAGCACCCTCTGAAATATAATAATGAGTTTTTTTTAGTCCTCCTAGAGAATTCAGCCTAGTCAAGTTTAGTGGGGTCGACTTGGTTGAGTGAAATGTCAAGTGAACAAAACAATATAAATAGGAGAGAGTTTTTCCTCATTTGAACACACAGGCACACTTGTGTGGTGCATGAGAGAGAGAAAGAGAGTTGTATTTGCATGGAGGAGAAGGACAAGTCTGAAGTCTTATCTTTTATCTTTTGACCATTTATATTGAGGAAGCTTTTCTTACTGTATTTTTCCCTTTAGGTTTTTCCCAAGGTAAATCTGTGTTGATCTTGTGATATTGTTTCTTTCATTGATCCTGTCTATATGCTTTTGTTGTGAAATTGAATTGAATGCTAATAATCTAGCTAAGAATACGGAGTCTTAACATCATCAGGGTCAACACCAGATTCGACATTGGAGGAAGGTCTGGTCTCAGGAAGGTATGGCATGCTATATCTAAATGGGTCAGTGCTAGAGGGTATCATATGAGTCTTTCCACTTGAAATATGTGAAAAATATAAGCATTCCATGTTTATATAATCTAGAAACTATGATAGTACATTGTGTGATGTCCCAACCTCAAAGTGATCTGGTTCCTCCGGAGTCCCATATAAACTGTCATGTATAGTCTTTTCCCCATGGGGTGGAGAAGGGGGATGATATAGGATCTCATATGTATGAGTCATGGTGAGATTTGTTTGTGAATTAAGGTGAGTATCGGTCCTACTAGATTGTCTGGTTCTCTCTCTCAAAGGAGGAGGAGACCTAGAAGGTGAAATACCTACTAGGTGACGAGAATGATGGATTTCCACTTCCAGATCCATGATGACTCAAAAAAAAATAAAGAGTCTCAAACTAATTATGTCTTGTAAATCAATCTAGCATACATAGAGCACACTCCTAAGAAAATATACAGCCAAAATATAATCAAACCAAGGGGAGGATATGTGAGCTCTCGAATGCAACAGGTATATCTCGCCTAGGAGAGGATTGATATTCCCATACACTACAAGTGGAGGTGTGTAACCAATTATAGTGGCCCTTAGCTTCAACATGTAAAGTGACTATGCTGTCCGACCCCTACCTGGCTAGGAAACTCACAAAATAACCTATGCAAGTACCCCCTACAATACCTAGGTAAGGAAACTAAGGTCACCCCAATATGAACAATTCTTAGGAAAACATCCACACGATAGATATACCATATGGGTAGGGTAGAAATACTGAAGCTCAAAAGAACCAGCCGATACCTCAAAATCCCCCAGATATGAATAAGATCCTAGAAATATCTTCGGCTCTCACTGAGAGTGGCCAAGGACATCCCAACCACAATCGAGCATGCTACCTCATGCTTAACTCTGTGTAAGAGGAGCCTCCTAAAAACACTAATTATACCAAGGATTTCACTCTCTCACCTGGACAGACACCTACTTTTTTCATTTAGTAGTCTTGGAGAATTAACTCACAATGAACTATTCCAAGACTTTAAATCCTAATCTTGTTGATGTACCTTATTAAATAAAAATGTGTAATTCATTTTAAATTAAGTGTTTATTTTAGTGTTTTTGATTACTTGCATGGAAATGACCATGTAACTAATGATATTATGAATTAGTAGTGAAAGTAAATGTGCACATCTAACAAACCATGCCAAGTGCAATTTCTCTAAATGGGAAAATAGGGTATGCCACTACATGAGATGCATGTTTTTCCTTCAAATGATAATGCAACTATTCCTACATGAAATCCTAACTTTAATCTTCAGTAAGCAAACCCAATGAAAGTACCATGCAAGTGCGAGGTGCAAAAATGCATAAGTATGTTAAAAATAAAATATTTTTGTATTTTTGAAATAAATGAGATGTAAAAGAAATAAAATACTCTACAACTCTTAGACCTTGTTGCAACTCAAAGACAAAATCCAAGAAAGGAACCAAGATAAAATAAATATAATGCACTAATCCCAAAACAAAAAAGAAAAAAGATGACAAGAACATCATCTAATTAAAAAGCAAATGAAAATGGTCTCTGGTTAGAAACAAAGGAAGTATACAGACATCGACAGCTTCCAAGAAGACTCAAAAACATTCAAAGTTCACCCAACAACTCTCAATCATCCAAATCAAACTCAAAACAAAGACATACGCAACT
Organism: Pseudotsuga menziesii; assembly: GCA_001517045.1. Classification (NCBI taxonomy): domain Eukaryota; kingdom Viridiplantae; phylum Streptophyta; class Pinopsida; order Pinales; family Pinaceae; genus Pseudotsuga; species Pseudotsuga menziesii. The sequence continues at coordinate 305,734 of LPNX010467319.1, read as the reverse complement.
ATTCACTGAAAACGTGCGTGTATACATGGAAATTCAGAAGAAACCCATGTGTATACACAACTATGAAGCAAAAACTCATGTATAGGAAGAAATAAGGGGAAAAATGACAAGACAAGACCAAAATGAATTCAACCATACACTAAAGAGAAACCATGCTTCTAGACCTGACACAGAAACTCAAAGAATAGAGAGAAATTCAAGCACATTGTGCACCCAATCCCCAAATAAGAAACAAGGAACCTCCCCAGCTGAGTCGTCAATTTTGTTACGGAGAGAAACTTCATATGGCTTGGGGTGTACCACAACAGACTATATGACACTAGAATTCAATCCATTCCAATATTAAAGAGCAATAAATACATCTAACACTAATGGATATGAAGCGTACCTTATTACAGACAGTTTATGTAGATCCCCGTCGAGCTTTTCCAAGATGCTTGTATTCACAATTCTCTCTCAACAACATCAAACAAGACAAGCATTCTATATATCAAGGTTTTATACCTACTCTAGCATATATAATCAATCATGTATAATCAAATAAATACATCCATGGATACAATATTTATGTTTATGCAGATGCATTAAACAGGAAATGGATATTTCTATTAATAAAACATAGATATAATAGTGACAACCTTTGTCTGCACTTCTTCAAACCTGAGAAACCGAGTCCTCCACCTGGTCCTCCACCACTTCAATCCTCCATATCTCAATGGAAATCTCACAAATTAAAGGAAATATTGAGAATAATAGCACTATGTGCTCCAATGGGACAAAGGGATGCAGACTCAAGCATAAACAAGTGAGGCAACAATGAACTATATTTTCCTTGCTCTCCAATTTCTCCTCCTTCAATGTATCCAAGAGGCTCAATATATAGCACTCCAAATAGTCAATGAAGGGTCGAGTCCGAGTGGTCTCAAGGCATATGGAAGGCCAAGAGTCAAAATATTCCAGACTCTATGAGGAACAATCCAAAAACGTTTGGGTTTATGCACATTTCCCGATGTACATACGCTTTGGATCAAAAGTTCCATGTACAAGCGGGTGTATCTTTAAAAGTCACATATACACATAAACATGTTTTTCTTGGGGAATTTCTTGGGACATCAAAGTATAATATGAGCAAAGGGGGTCCAAGGATTTTGCAGAGGGACATCGAAGGCCATAAATATGTGATATTCCAAGTGTGGTAAAATCAGCTATAACAATCATGCGTCTTGAATCATTTAAAAATATCCAATGCATATTTAGGTTGAGAAAGAAAGATAACATTATCCATTTGAAAAAATTTAATGCCAAGAAAGAAATGCAAGAAACCAAGGCCAGTAATTTCAAAGGTATATGCAAGTTGTGTATTTAAACCCAAAACTAGTTTGAAATTATTTCTAGTTATGACTAAATAATCAAAATACAATGCCATAATTAAAGTATCATCATGAGCATGTAATACATAAATTTTGTGATCAAATTCCCAATGTTTGATTCTAATGATGAAAAATAAATTGTCAATCATCTCATACCAAGCATGCAGTTCTTGTTTCAAACCATAATGACTTTTTCAATCAATAAACAAGACCAACATCTATCGCAAAACAAGAATCTTGCTCCATATAAAAATTTTAGTCAAATCTCCATGAAGAAAGAACTTTTAACATCCATTTGATGAATCTATGTATAGAAAGAAAGCAACAATGGAAATGATCAGTTGAACAAATTTCATCATTACAATAGGGGAAAAGGTTTTAGTGTATTCTATCCATTCATGCTAAGAGAAGGCCCTGGAAATTAAACAAGACTTGTGGTGTTCGATAACACTGTCAGAAGTAAACTTGGTCTTATAAACCCATCGAAACTTCATAAAATTCTTTCCTTGCAGTTGAGGAACAAGTTATCACATCTAAGCCTTATTCAAAAAATTAATTTAAGTAGTCAAAGCACTTTTACATGTAGGAACGCCCTGAGCATCAACATAACTATCAGGATCACATGTTTCATGAAGACATGCAATCATTGCAATAGCTCCATGATTTTATTGACTACGTGTATGTCAAATGATACTAGCATTATCGACATCTAGTATAACAACTTCGATTATTTTAGTATCATATTCCTCTAGAGGAGTTGGTATTGATTCAGGATGATAATAATAAGTTGAGTAAGTCAATGCATCATAATTTTAATTCATGGTAGATCAACTAACAATTGAATAAAGAGAAGCATTCATGAGTATCATTGAGAATCCATAGATGGGTACAGTCGATCCAAATTCTTCAAGAATATCAAACAAATAACTATGCAATAGACCAAAAGAGGAATTCAACAACTTATTACCTAAAGTATTTTCATAAAAGATAACATGTTTTCTTAAGATGATCTGTTGCTTCATAGGTTCAAATAGACGATATGGTTTTGACTCATCAGAGTATCCCATTACTACAACAAAAACTAGATTTAGTGTCGTATTTTAGTGTAATTTTTTCCCAATTGTGGTGAACAATCCGACACTAAACTTGGCGCTATTGTATAATTTTGTAAAATTCCATTTATTGCATCTTTTTTTCTGTCCTTTTTAACATCTATTTTTGCGTCCATTTTTGTGCCCAATTTTTTGCATCTTTTCTTACGCCCTTATTTGCGCCCAATTTTTTTTATCTTTTATTGCATATTTTTTGCGTCCTTTGTTACATCCTTGTTGGTACCAAGTTTGACGCTCAATTTTGCATCCAATGTTGCGTCTTAGTTTTCTCCTAGTTTTTCATCGATTCTTGCACCCAATTTTCCACCATGTTTTGCATCAAATTATGTATCTAATTCTACACCTAGAGTTTCATCTAGGTTTCCATCCATCTTTTAGCCCAATATTGTGTCTAGTTTTGCATCCAATTTTACTTATAATGTTCCATCCCCTTTTGCATCTTGATATACGTATTTTTTTGTATCCATGTTTGTTCCTAATGTTTCATCTCATTTTACGTCGTATTTTTCCTTTAGGTTTGTACCTAGTGTTGCATCCCGATTGATGTATTTTTTTGCATCTATGTTTGAGACCAATGTTGCACCCAATGTTGCACCTAGTGTTGTGCCTAGTTTTGCACCCATGTTTGTATCTAATATTGCATCCAGTTTTGTTTCTAATGTTGCATTCCATCTTGCATTCAATATTACGTCTATTTTTACATCCAATGTCTTGTCCCATCTTGCACCCAATATTGTGTCTCATTTTAAGTTTTTGTTTGCACCAAGTGTTGTTTCCAGGTTTTCACCTGTGTTAGCCTATTTTTATGTCCATCGATACACCATATTTTGTGCTCAATTTAATGTCCAATTTTACGTCTAGTTAGGATTCCACTTTTGCATCTAGTTTTGGGACTAGTATTGCATCTAGTTTTGAGTCATTAATTGTGTCTAGTGTTGAGTCTCTTTTTTAATACAGTTTTTTGTTTTGTGTGACATCCATTTTTGTGTCCACATTTGTGTTTTACCTTTAGAAATACATTGCAATATCATTAAGGCATGGAGGAATCTAACCACCAACCTCCTTCTTATAAGGAAGGCGTTCTTCCATTGAGCTAGCACCCTTTAAGAATCGACAAGAGTAGTATTATTAACACAGATTTCATCATTTGTAATTATAATAAAATACAATAAGATACAAATATAGTCATGCTTAAAATCCAATTTATTTTTCCAAACACTAATAAGCACAAAAATCTACCATTATGAAGGAACAAAATATCCTAAACAATTATGCAATCTATTAAAGTGGTCTACAAAAGGGTCTTAGTGAACGAGATAATGTATTGATGCATACCTAATAACCTAAAATTGAGAAGGACAAAGAATAAAGGGCGTGTTTAAGAAATAGTTGTAGAATCCAATTAAGGATGTGTGTGTTTCTACATAAATGTTGTCATTCATTGATGATGTGATTTTGTTCGGCAATGGGATGGTAAGAGAAGTACTCATGAATGGTTACTAAAATAAGATTCCTACCATGTGCATCATATATGATCTAATGAATATTTTAACAATGAACACCAATAAAGAGGATTTATATTATATGCATTATTTATAATATAAAAATTAGTAAGACTTCAACAAGGAAAAGCATCATACCGGTTTCCACAATTGATAAGGCCACAAGGAGGTAGATGAAGTTGATGGTTTTGGATGGGGGGATTCGACCAGTCGGGATACCCATTAGGGCTAACCCAATGTGTTATATTATCAATTATATTATGTATTAGTACATGAAAGGTCAACAATATTATCAAAATATGTTTCAAATACTTTTCAGAGCATCAGGAGGAAGCACTTTTCCTTTGTCATTTTCAACTTGCCTAGTAATATAGAGAGTTAATGCTTAGTTGTATTAGCCATTTTCACAGCAATTTTTACTAAAACTATAGCAGATGAAGGAGAATATTTAAACAAGTAAAAATGTCCAATTTTTTGGAATGTATAAGTGTTGTAGTATACATGAGAAATGGCATGAAAATCTTGTTGGTCAAGAACAACATGATATACTACAAGAAATAGGAAATAGGAAATAGGAAATGATAAAATATCAAGGAAATGGACTATCCTAGTGTTGCAGTGATCACACTGGACCATACAAATAAAGGGATCTATAAAAATTGTAACAATACAAATAGTCGTTAACTTGTGTGAGTTTTTAATTGGTATTCATCCAACCTAGAAAATATATCCATGACAAGGCTTGTTTGGAAAATTGAGTCACAGTCACAAAATCTTGTGAAATGATTATTCATGCTACCATTGTGTATGATACCCTGGGTTGTAATAGCACATTGATTCTCTCAGAGAAACAAAAAATATTCTTTGAACACAAGGAGAGACATTCAACATCAAACTCACAATACAAAATGTATAACCCAAAATCAAGCAAAGAGAATCTCAAGAAACATCAAGTCACCTGTCACCAGAGAAGAGTACACAAACAAAACTCCCTTGTCAAAAAATTCAACTAGTTGCAAAGAAGATACTTTGGATATGTCTAGAACACAAACTGATAAAATGATCAATATTGAGATAAATCCATATCTAAGAACTCTGACATATCTGAAAAGGAGAATTCAAAAAACCAAAAGCCAAAATAGGAACAATCATTCAAAACTTCATATACAATGAAGATAGAGCCCATAAGACAGTCTAATATGAGGATTATGCCAATAAGATAGAACCATGGTGATGATATAGTCCAAACACAGGTCACGACACCCTTAGAATCACATGGTATCCTCCATGTCACCCTCAAACAATCAAATTAACACCCTCCTAGTTTAGTCAGCAACCAGGTAAACAACCCGCAGCTCAGGTGGGGAACCAACAAACAACTATGGACTAACTAAAGACCATCACAATAGTTTATGATTAGGGTGAGAGCCAAAAAACATCCTAAAAAACAATTCATGACATCCTAAACTGAGCTTATGGTACCCTACAGGCTTACCACATACTAACAGCAGGTCTGGAACCACTCATTAAGTCACCTACTAGGCCAGGTGTCTAGGTGTTGCGCCACTGAATTTGGGAAACCACCACTGTTCATGCTCTCACGTATTGATTAACGGTGTTTTGGGCCTCTCAATTCATGCCATCAATTTTGTCTTGGTGTATTGGGAAATCCCATGCTAACTTTCCCTTATCTAGGGAGCTCACCAAGACACCTCCACGCTGAGGATGTCACCCCATGCATGATAGTTATCTATGATGAGGAAGGGAGAAATCCATTTCACATCGATATATGTCACAATACCGATGTAGATATGTAGCAACTTGTGGTTTAAATAAGGATAAAAAAGAGTGTGCTACCCTTATAGAGGGGTCAAAATCACAACTTCTTCCTTATATTTTCCAAAACCCTAAGAAAAAAATACCATGTAGGGGGTGTGCTGGTGAAGATAAGGGTAAAAACCCATAAAAATCAGCTGCTGTACAAAAAATAGGATGTTGAGAACTATAATTTCAAATCTAAAAAAAATTAAATATCTTTGGATAGAGGAAGAAAAAACCACACTTGCTCAAATACCATGTTATAAAGCATGAGGTATAGGATCATTGGTTAATTCTCTAACAAACCCTAATTCAATAAAATAAACAAGCTGAAATATCGCATATTAATAATGAATACCTAAGACTTCATGAGAGTGTGAAACACAAGTATAGGTTCCCTTAAAAAAAATATTGAATAAACTCGGTTGAAAGATACAATCTTACAAAAGAGGGAGGTGGTGTATGTATACTAGTATAGTATGGTTATAAGGTGATAGTCCCAAGGATGGGACTAGGCTAACCTTACCCTAAAATACAACAAAGTATAATAGTGGGTGTAACAACTAAAAAATACCCAGAAGTCATCCCATAAATGGCCTCAACTACCTAAATAGTGGGTTGGAAGATGGCCACAACTAAATATGAGCCAAAATATCTTAACAAGAACCGTTGATTTTCCTGATTGTTAAGACAAAAATTATGAGAGTTAACCTGATTTTTCTATCACTACTAATTGTAGGAGGAAACCTTGCGCCATCTTATTCTTCTTCTACTATAGATAAATAGGACCCAAAATATTTTCCATCCAAATCTCAACTATATTGAAATCCTCATCGTGGGGATATGAGGTATTCTTGCTCTCCATCCAGGAATTGATGTTTTGATTGACACACATAATGGAATGGAAATAGTTCTTTCCACAAATTGAAAACAAAAAAGTGTAGAATATCAATGGAGGAATCTTGAATAAACAACCACTATCAAGACTATTTGTGGTTGGATTGATGACTAGACATGGTGACATTTGAGCTCCTGTGAAAATTGCTCTAAGTGAACCATGAATTTAACAAATTATTTCTCGTGAACTTATTAGGGTAATATAGGGGCCATCGTGACCTAAAATGGACTCCAAGCCATCCTTCTCCCTTTAGGGATTATCACATGAACCAACCCCTCTTTATCTTCAATTTTTTCAACCATGTGAAATCCTTGTAGATAATCCAATGACCTTCATGCAAATTACCAACCAGCTAGGATGAAAGATAGACAACATTTGGCACGTAGATGTTGTATATTTGGCACATAAATGTTGTCTATTGTTAAATATTGACATGTAGATTTAATAAAGATAGACAACATTTTCTATTGACTCAATATCTATGCATATAACAATTGATACAAAGATCATCAAATCATTAGATAATCTATTCACGTTTGGGAGATTGTACTAGGGTACCTTGGGAATCATCGACATCAATGGTGATCTCCTCACACTTGTTAATGGTTCTCATAATTGACCGGTGATCAAGTGGTTTGTACCATGTTTGACATCAAGACATTGTAATCACATGGATAGAATAGTACTTTGTCGAAGACGAGACGAATACCTTACGTATTTGTTAAGTGCTCATTGCTTTCCCTAGGTTGTGATGGAGTATTTGTTTGAGTCCTAGCATGGATCCACATTTGTATGGTCATGTTTGTCCTTGAATTTGTGTCCATATGATAAATATCTACATTGTATATCTGGTAGCTATGTCCAAGTTTGAGTCTTCTTCGCATGGATCTATGTTGTATTCTAGTAGCCATGATTGTTCATTCTTCACATGGATCTACTTTGTATTGGTCTGCAGCCATGGTGAGGAGTCGTTTGGATATGAGTCAATGTATTGATGTATTGCAGAAAATATGGGTTGATGAAGATATCTGATCAAGTTATTTCTTGCCTTGAAGCGATAACTTATTCTTACAAAGATTTCACCTATCTTATTCCTCTAGTCTCATTCTTTGGGGAGAATTTTGTTACACACAACTCTTTCCATGACCATGTAATGAGAACCATAACATTATAAATTTCCTCAATTCCTCAAAAGATGAAGTTAGATACTGGCCATGACTCATTATTTTACATTTGCGTCCACTGCTACTTTTTCCCTTTGTGCAATGTGCATCACCCCTATTAGTAACATCACTTGTTAGTTGACACTGAGTGGTGCCACTGCCTAATCGCTTTTAGAAATGAGCGGTGCATCCCTGTTAACTCTGTCCCCATAGAAAAATATTGATGCTTGAGTTTAAAAAGGAAAAAGAGAAGATTAATGAAGCTTCTCAAATATTAGCTTCATGGCACCCTCATCCCTACCCTTTTGGACCATATCGACTAAATACCCTTCCTTATAGGATCTCCCTTCCACATCACCCATGAGAATATCAACCATTCCTATCCCCCCAAGAGCTATAAGTAGTGGCTCACCCCCCATGGGTAAAGAGAGGAAAGTTATTCTACAACACCAAATTTCTAGCCAAATCTAGGGTGAGCATAGGGAAGACAAGTTGAAGCTTTGAGGACAAGACTTTGCATGAGAGGAGACATATCAACACTAAGGCATATCGGTTGCAATCTCTCTCTTTATATGACCTTGCAATAAAATTTCCTTTCCCATAATTCTTATTGTGTTTTAATAATTGGTTTTATTATCAAATTCCTTAGTTTTTTATATAAGATAGTAGATTGTATTTGGTACTATTGATATTTTTTGTTTGTGATGTTGTTTTGCAGATAAACTATGGAGATCTAGTACTCTTGATGGCGAGATAATTACATTGTATTGTGGGTGAAAGTTTCATTCCAAACATATACTTATCTTAGGGAAAGTACTGTTTATTGTCGTTACTCATTTGTTCTGGTTCTGAAGGATTTCAAGACAAGGAAACAACTCATGTCCACAGGAGGTGAGTATTTCCAGCAACAATCATCATCATCGTTTAGATCATCGTCATTGTCAGTTTCATCATCATCATCATCATCTTCATTTAATCATGTCACCATCATCCTTATTAACTTTGTCATCATTTTCATTGTCACCATCGTCATTGCTTCATCATCATCATCATCTATGCCATTGTAATTATCATAATCATCAATTACAATGTTGATGATGACCAATGATGATGATGGTGATGATGATTATCAACATAATCAAGTTCATGATGATGATGATGATGATCATCACCATCAACATAGTGATCATTAGCATCATCATTTCNTCATCATCATCATCATCATCATCATCATCATCATCATTATCATCATCATCATCATCTTCATCATCATCATCATCATTATCATCATCATCATCATTAATAGAATTGTCATCATCATCATCATCATTTATGTCATTGGTGATGATGATGAACTAGATGATGATGATGACCTAGATGATGATGACGATGATGATGATGAAAAAGAAAATGATTATGATGATGACAATGATGGAATTTTAATAATTGGAAATACTCATGAACGTCATTGGAATTATCATCGTCATCATCATTTTCATTGCCATAATAACCATCGTTGTTGTTTTCATAATCATTGTCATTATCATCATAATCATCATTCCTGGCATCATCATGATCTTCTTCATTATCGTCATCATAATGATTATTGGCATTGTCATCAATTTTTCATAATTACCTTTGGCATAATAACTACCATCAACCCAAAATATGTGATTAGTGGAAAAGGGTCGTCGAGGACACATATGATCTATGCATGAAAAATAACAACTCTAATTTGGAAAACAGTAATCATCATTTTCATTTCCATCAACATCATCCTCATTGATATCAACATCATTGTCATTATCATCATCATTAATTTTATTTCCATCATCATCGTCATTGATGCCATCATTTTCATTGCCAATATCATCATCATCATCATTGCCATCATCATAATTTCCATGATTTCACCGTCACAATCAGCAAAATTATCATCATAATCCTAGTCATTGTGAATATCATCTTCATTATCCTTATCCTCATCTTCAACATATGGGTTTAAAAGCCACAAAACTAGATGCAAAAGTAGACAAAAACTTGGACACAAAAGAGGATGAAAATGTGGATGAAAAAGTTGGTGCAGAATGGGGAAGAACAAAAGAGAATGCAAAAGTGGATAAAAAAATGATGCAATCATGGATGAAAAACATGATGCAAAAAGGGACACAAAAGTTGACATAACAGTGGTAGAAAAAATTGATTTGGCAAAAGTAGATGAAAAAATAGACGCAACACCCAACACACAACCTAGTCCAAAAGTGGATGCAAAAATAAATGCAGATAGGGATGCAATAGTAGATGCAAACTTGGAGACTAAAAAGGATGCAAACATGGATGGAAAAGTGGATGTGAGAGTGAGTGAAAAAGTAGGCACAAAAATGCGTGCAAATTGGGGTCCAACCAAAATGGATGCAAAAGTGGACACAATTGTAGATGCAAAAAGTGATGCAAACATGGATGCAAAATGGGATGCAAGAACGGACACAAATGTGGGTGCAAAATTGGATGAAAAAGTATATTCAACAAAAGAATATGAAAAACTATATGCAAAACTAGACACAAAACGGGGCATAAACCTAGACAAAAAACTTGACGCAACAGGGGATGCAGAAAGGGATGCACAAAATGAAGAATAAATGGATGCAAAATAGGTTGCAAAAATGTATGAAAACATGCACACAAAATTGGAGGAAAACATGGACACAAAAGGGGGCATAACAAGACTAGGTGCAAAAACTATATTCCAAACCTGGTGCAAAATTTGTCACTAAATCTAGTGCAAAATATGACGTAAAATCTAGTGCTATATCCAACGCTAAACTTGGTGCAAATTGTGTTAATTTTAGTGCCAACTTTAACAAAAGGATGCAAAAAACACCTAAAATTGGGTTGAATCATGAAATTGCACCAACTTGACTAAGGAATTGAAGAAAAATACATTAAAAGGAGGTCTAGACACAAAAAAAGAATTAAAAAGGGACGTTAATCACAGGATTTTGTTGTAGTGCATCATGATGAAAGCATAACTGTTTGCATCCAATTTATTCCTGCAAGTATCACTAATATGTGCCCAAACAATACATTCAAAGGTTCTTAGGTGTCCAATATAGGGTTTCATGCCATTCCACTTCTTGACTGAAGTCATTTCAGCAACGATTCTAGTCAGAACTAGGTTTAGGAGATAATTTGAGTAGTAAATAGATTATACCCAAAATTTTGTTGGGAGGCATTTGGTCTGCAGCAAGAACCTATCCATTTCTACCAAAGTCCAATTCTCCCCTCTGCAAATCCATTATGTTTAGGGTTGTGAGGAAAATATCTCTACCAAGAAATACTGTTTTGCAAGAAATAATCTTCAAATTGTCGAATCACATATTCACCATCATTATTTTATCTCAAACATTTGATGGGTTGGATGCAATGATTTTCATCCAGTGCCCTAAATTCCTTGAATATTACAAAGATTTGATTCTTATTCTTCAAGATATATACCCATGAAAATATAGAGAAATAATCAATGAAGGTAAAAATATACTTTGCACTTGCTAATGAATCTTTGTTCATGCAACATAGATCATTGTGTAAAATATCCAATCGCTTTTGTGCATGCCATGTTTTTCCTGAGTCAAAAGGATTCCAATGATGCTTTCCAAACATACGTCCTCTACAAACTCCATCAGGTGGGATAGTATTTGGGAGACTACTAACCATGTTATGAGTTACCATCATATCCAAACTTCAAAAATTTAGATGTCCAAGTCGTTCATGCCAACTTTAACTTCTGCCATTTGTCATAGTGATGAGTGTAGTTGGTTTAGTATGTGTATTCAATGCAGTTAGTGGGGAATAGGCAAAAAAATTATAAAATCCATATTTCAGATCCAAATACCTTGAAGCAACAGATGCTCCCTCAAGCCTAAGATCATTTATGATAAATAGATCTGACCAAAACTCAACAGTATTTTTAGTCTTCTTAAGTTGAAAAACCGAAACAAATTTGTTCTCAAGAAAACCACATGATAGATATTGGATATTCAACCATGTTGACATTCAGCATAACCACTTCCAACAATTTTAAGGGCGTAATCATAAGTAACACAAATCCGCTCTTTAGGATCTCCACTTAAGGAAGAGAATAAAGAAGCATCATTTTCCATATGATGAGTACATCCGGAGTCATTTATCCATTGAGTCCGAGTGGTAAATGCATGTAATGTCTAGGAAGTGATAATAGAGAAGTTATATTAGTAGGTTGGCTTCTCAACTGACCAAATGATGCATTATCCTCAAGGTTCTTGACCTTCCCTTGTAATTACTTCATTCTATTCCAACAATTCTTCTCAACATGCCCCAATAAATTTCCACAATACCAATAGGCATTCTTCTTTCAATTATTCTTTGTCGATGATGAATATTCATTCTTTAATTTAGTAGGTTGATTGATACATTTTGGTCAATGATCCAATCAATTTTCAACCACGCTCTTTAAGGTTTTGTTTATTCTTTCTTTCGAGCAAGTGATCCTAATGTTTTCTACCAATTTTTCTTTATTCAAGAAAATTATGTTGGTCCTTAATCAATAAACCACAGAAGGTATCAAAGGTAAAATACTTTATGAATTGATTGCATGACATCTAACTAGTGGTAAATTAATATTATAAGACACCATAAGGTTTCTTCAAATTCATTAGGACCAATTCAATGAGTTATCCATCCTTTTTTGGAAAATCCTTACTAGATTCACCCAATTCCAATTGTAGTTTTTTGATGCAAGATAAATAGTTCTTGATCTAATCAAAGGAAAGATGTTCTAGGGAGATAAAGTCTTTCTCTATATACATAACTTGAATTCCATTTACCTTTTTGAACAAGGTATTCAACTTATTCTATATCACATGAAAACAATCGATCTCACTTGTGTATGTTAGAATAATCAACCCATATTTAGCTACCTTAGACATTAATTAATCCATTTTTTGTCTTATTTGCCTAGTTTCCATATTCCACCTTATGCAAGTTGTCATCTACACATACATAGTGGTCAAACTTGATAAATTTGAGTCATGGAACGCTTGGGAAACCTCTTGGAATCAAATCTGCTTTATTCCTGGCCTCCTTAGCCCATGTTTGCTTTTTCTGCTTTATTGCCTGCTTTTTCTAAGTTTTAAGGCAATTGGGAAAGTTTGACTAGGTGAAGTTAACTTGTTTTTGGTCCTCATCATCCTCCACTCTTTTATCCTATGAAAAGCATGTATGAGTTTTCCTTCCACCATATATTAGCTTGCCTAATTTCTTTTTCCAATTCGTGAGCTCCTAGACAGATTTGGAATGTGCTTTATGCACCTATGGGGGATTTGCTTAGATTTAGTAAGCCTGATTTTAACTAAATTCGAATGGAATATTCATGCATTCGAATATATCATGTAATTATTTATTGTGGTATCCTATGACTTCATAGGGTTGGCTATTGTACACTTATTCAATACATATTAGTGTTCAGCTCCATATTCAGTCTCCTTTTGTGAGTAATTTGCATGTGTAATTGGCAATTGTTGTGAGTGTAATTGTTCTAACACCTGGGTTCAATTTCCACATGGTATCGAAGCCTTTGTATATCAATTTCTCTCCTTCCAATTTTTTTTTCAATTTCGACATCATTGACTGGAAGCATTCTACTGACTGACGGGACAATTTCTGAGTTATGGATCAATCTCAGAAGATCATCTTGACTCCATTTAAATTATTTGAATGGAAAGCAGAGATGGAGATACTATTGAGAGTGAAAGGAATCTACAGAGTGACTATGGAAATAGAAGCAGAGCCCAATGCAGCTGTAGAGAAGATTAAATGGCACAACAGGAGGGATGAGGCCTATGGTCTCCTGTGTCTGAGTATATCCAGAGACCTCCTTTTCCCTCTTGATGGATTGAAATCACTGAATGAAGTATGGGAGAAGATTGTTTATCTTTTTGGAAAGACAGATGAGATGAGGGGACATAAAATTGAAAATGAATTGATCTCCTTGAGTCCAAATAGCTTTGAATACCTGCAACTCTATTTTTCCAAGTTCAAAGCACTTGTTTTGCAGCTAAAACAATGTGGGATCGAAAAGAAGGATGATCAGCTGGTCTTGGCCATACTCTCAAAGATTTGACCTAACTATTCAGTGTTTGTTTTGAACTTATATGCCACAAATTTGACAGCTCAAGCCTGGAAAATGCCTAGCCTTGCAGATTTCATGGAATCTCTCCCATAAGAACAAGATAAATTGGTGATGATGGGCACCATCAAACCATCCAAAGACCAAGCTATGGTTGCTGGAGATTCGAGGGTGGATTCAAAAATAAAGAAGAAAGCTAAAAATCCACCTGAGCAAAAGAGAGACAAGAAAAGGTCCCCAGAGGAGCCTCAAGGTTCCAAGAAGAACCCCCAGAACAAGAAGAAAAAAGGAGAAATGAGCAAGTACGCATACTGTAGTAAGGGAAATAATTTTAAAAGCTCCTACATGAAGAAGCAAATAGACATGCTCACCCAACTCCTAGAGAAGAATGGCATCTCCCTTCTAGACCATGGATAATTTTAGGGGCGAATTTTAGCCCAGTGGGCTATTTTTCCATGTTTTTATCCCCAAAAACATTCGCCATTTTGCATTTTTTTTAAGCCTTGATTCGCCCAATTTTGATGGGGTAAAATTTTTTCACCCAAAAAATCGCCAAGTTATTATATAAACGATATAAAATCCTTGGAAATTAAAATATTTTTTGAAAAATATCACCAATCATTTTATAGTTGACGTTTTAAGAATTGGTAATATTCGCCAACGTTTATATGCTTTTAAATAAGTATGGTTCCTTAAAATAATCCCTGTTCCAGATAGCTCAAAGAAGAGGGAAGGAGGATCAAGTTCAGAAGACAGAGAGAGAGTTCATGCATTGGTTGCTGGCACATCAAGCTCACCTAGTTTCATTATTGATTCTCGAGCTTCAAGACATATGGTTTCGACCAAGGAGGCATTCACCTCACTTGACATTTCGAAAGGTCCACCAATTGTACTGGGAGATGACTCTCTCATTGAAAGTTTGGGCAAAGGAAGGATTGATCTTGACCATGGTAAGTTCAGCAATGTGTTGTATGTTCCAAGTCTTGCCTCTAACCTCTTATCAGTGTATTAGATGACCCACATAGGGTCTCCAAAGAAGGTCATATTCTCCCCTGATGAAGTTGAGATCACAGAGATCTCAAGTGGTAAAGTCATTGCAAAAGGAGTTGCAAATCACACTTCGAAGGTATACATGTTCTCACACTTCCTACCCTACTCAAACCCCTCTGCTCTTCTGATTCATGCTAATGAGGAAAGAAATATTTGGCATGAAATATTTGGCCACCTAAATTACAAGTATCTTTCTTATCTTAGTGAAAAAGAAATGGTCATAGGGTTATCAAAGATTAAGTTTTCCAAAGGAGTCTGTCAAGGTTGCATCCTAGGAAAACACCCAGAGCATAAATTTGAGAGAGCTAGTCATGAGAGAACATCTGCACCTCTTGAGTTGATCCATAGTGATGTTTCTGGCCCATTTCCTCATATGTCAATGAGTCAGGCCAAATATGCATTGACATTCATAGATGAATTTTCGAGGTATTGCTGGGTTTACTTCCTGAAACACAATTCTAAAGTTTTTGGCCTCTTCAAAGTCTTTAAGGCTTTGGTTGAAAACCAGTATGGGAGGAAACTCAAGGTCCTTAGATCTGACAATGGTAGTGAGTATGTCAAGTATTATTTTATTGAATATTGTGCAGATGCAGGTATTCATATGCATCATTCTATCCCATACACACCACAGCAGAATGATGTTGCTGAGAGGAAGAACAGATCACTGAAAGAGATGGCAACCTGCATGATGGAGGCTAAGACTTTGCCACCAAGGTACTGGGCCGAAGCTATAAACTGTGTATCCTATATCCATAATAGGGTGCCTCATAAACATCTTGATGGTATGACTCCTTTCGAAGCATGGAGTGGGCACAAGCCAGATGTGACCCATTTCAGGATTTTTGGCTCAAGGGCTTGGGCTAGAATTCCAACATAAAAGAGAAAGGCTTTGCAGCCACAAAGCCAAGAGTTTCTATTTGTTGGGTAATATGAAGATTAAAAAGGGTACAAGCTGTTCAATTTTATCACAAACAAATCTTTCATTGAAAGGTGTGTTCAGTTTCAAGAAGAGCCCCTAGCAGCAGTGGAAGTTGGAGAATCCTCTTCACCACCAGAACCTATGAATGTAAGTGAAGAGATAGTTGAACATGTTGATCCTGATATTTTTGATAATGATTATTTGATTGCAGATCCTAACAGTCCTACAAGACCAAAATGGGCATCCAATACCATTTATGCAGCTGGAGAACTAGCTGGAAATCCTAATGATCCTAGGAGGACTAGATCTCAGTTTGAGAGTGCTCTGTGCATGAAAGATCCAATGTTCGCAGAGAAATGCTATCTGATGGTTGAATCAGATCCACAGACATATGAATATTCAGCAAATTATCCAAGATGGAAAGTAGACGTGAAAGAAGAGTTCAGCTCACTCCAGAAGAGCAACACTTGGGAGCTGATTGATCTTCCCCCATGGAGGAAGCTAGTCCAGTGTAAGTGGGTGTACAAAATCAAATTTTTTGCTGATGGTTCAACTTTGAAGTACAAGGATATATTTGTAGCCAAGGTCTACTCATAGGTTCATGGCATAGAATACAATGAGACCTTTGCACCAGTGGCAAATATGGACTCCATCAGGCTAGCCTTAGCCATTGCAGCTTCAAAGCAATGGGAGGTACACCACATGGATGTGAAATGTGATTTCCTGAATGGATATATCACTATATAGATATACATTCAGCAGCCTCAAGTATTTTCTACTAACCCATCTCTTGTGTGCAGGCTAAAGAAGTCATTGTATGGGCTTAAGCAAGCCCCCAGGGCTTGGTATGCCAAGATTGATAGCTTTCTGCTATCACTGAATTTTGTTCGATGCAAATCAGATCCAAATGTCTATTTGAAGGTGATTCATGGTTCATTAATGATCATTTTTTTTTATGTTGATGACCTTCTCATTACAGGAAGCTCAAAGGATGAAATTGCTTCTTTGAAGGATGCAATGAACCATGCCTTCTCAATGACAGATTTGGGCTTATTGATCCAATTCTTGGGGCTTGATATTGCTCTAAAATCAAAGAAGGAATCAAAGTACATCAGTCCAAGTATGCCTTGGATTTTCTGAACAAATTCAAAATGAAGGATTCCAAGCCAAGCAAGACTCCTTTCCTTTCAGGAGTTAAGTTTGAAGAAGCTGATTCTTCACCTATGGTAAACAATACACTGTATAGGCAATTGATTGGATGTTTGTTATATCTTACACATACTAGACCTGATATTTCTTATGCAGTAAGTGTGGCTTCTAGATACATGGATCAGCCTCATGAGATCCATTGGAAAGCAGCCAAAATGATCCTTAACTTTGTTCAGGGAACAAGGACTCATGGGATCTTCTACAAAGCTAAATCTGATCTTGATTTGATTAGGTTTACTGACAGTGATTGGGCAGGTGACAACACAGATTGAAATTCAACATTAGGATATGTGTTCATGCTTGCAGAAGGGCCAATCAGCTGGTCAAGCAAGAAACAGAGTGCCATTGCACTCTCATCTACAGAAGCAGAGTACAGAGGAGTTGTAAATGTATCAACTCAATGCTTATTGTTGCAGGGGTTACTTGGAGAGTGTGGCTTCGAATCAGAATATTCAACTACTATATATTGTGATAATCAGAGTACCATTCAAATCTGCAATGATCCAGTTCAGAAGAAGAGAACCAAACACATTGAGATCCATATGCACTACATCAGACAGCTTGTGCATGATGGCACCATTCACCTACTCTTCTGTTCATCTTCAGAACAAGTAGCTGATATCTTCACCAAAGTTTTTTGTGAGAAGACATTCAGCAATATCAAATCACTACTGGTGATTGCTGATCATTTTGTAAAGCATGAGTGATGACAAGATTTCCAAATTTTGTTTTACAGTCCATGTTTAAGGGAGGATTTTTCCCACTGGGTTTTTGCCTCTTTCCTTGGTTAAATGGACATTCAGTATGTAAAGGGTGACTAAGCATAATTCACGCTTAAGGGGGGTTTTAGAATAATCAACCCATAGTTAGCTACCTTAGACATTAATTAATCCAATTTTTGTCTTATTTGCCTAGTTTCCATATTCCACCTTATGCAAGTTGTCATCTACACATCCATAGTGGTCAAACTTGCTAAATTTGAGTCATGGAGTGCTTAGGAAACCTCTTGGAATCAAATCTTCTTTATTCCTAGCCTCTCTAGCGCATGCTTGTTTTTTCTGCTTTATTGCCTGCTTTTTTCTGAGTTTTAAGGCAATTGGGAAAGTTTAACTAGGTGAAGTTAACTTGTTTTTTGTCCTCATCATCCTCCACTATTTTCTCCTATGAAAAAAATGTATGAGTTGTCCTTCCACCATCTATTAGCTTGCCTAATTGCTTTTTCCAATTCGTTAGCTCCTAGACAGATTTGGAATGTGCTTTATGCACCTATGGGGGATTTGCTTAGATTTAGTAAGCCTGCTTTTGACTAAATTTGAATGGTATATTCATGCATTCGAATCTCTCATGTAATTATTTATTGTGGCAAACTATGGCTTCACAGGGTTGGCTATTGTACACTTATTCAATACAGATTAATGTTCAGCTCCATATTCAGTCTCCTTTTGTGAGTAATTTGCATGTGTAATTGGCAATTGTTGTGAGTGTAATTGTTCTAACACCTGGGTTCAATTTCCATAGTGTAAAATTTAATACCACTTGAAATGTGGGTTGTGATGACCCCAACAACCTCATCATTGTTTACATCGGTGGTAAATTTAGAATTGGCATCCATTTCATTTCTTTTCAAAAACGTCTCCATATATATATATCTCCCAGATTGATTAAGTATGTCGATTGAGAACAACACGTTCTACCTTGGAAGTCATCCTTGTTTTCAAACAACTCTTATATAATTTAAAGAAGAGGTGTCAGTACACAAATATTCATCATAGAGTCGATCAACCCTAGATACGAATCAACATGATTCAAAGAACAACATGTCTAAGTAAAAAATATTTGATTTCACCTTCGGTTGACCCAGGTTCAGATCCTTGGTCATTAACAAAGACCTAGATATCGACCTGATAGAGAAGGGCTTAGTAGGCAACACCTGTGATGCAGATGCAGAATCACCTAAGATATCTTATGGGGAACTTCTAGAACTAGGTTTCTATAGTTAGGTGGGGGTTTCTACTATCGTGGTACCTTATCAAAACACTCTACCAAAGTCAGGGATTATACTTATTATCCCTTTTCTATGCATTCAAGATACTAGTCTAATCACTAGTCAACACATATTATAATAATCAACATAGTAACCTTATCATAGATTCATTCAATAATTAGTGCGACACATATATATTGGGGATTCTTCATAAACAAATGAGGTGCGACATATTTATATTTACTTATTCACAACATACATGAAATAGACATAATCACATTAATCAATGACACACATAAACAATAGTTAACGTGGAAACCCATATGGGAAAAACCACAAAGGTGCTCTTCATCTAGCATGATAAATATGTTATCACCTTTTGTCTGCGCACTCAGCTTACAGATTATTTTGTAGGAATTCTTTACAATTTAGAAATACTTATCTCCCCTCATGCTCTCTAGTTTTGGGTCTATATACTTCCTCTCTTCTCCACTCCTCTATCGATCTTCAGAAAGCTTGAATCATTCCTCTATATAAAACAACTTTCCTCTTATCTTCTCTACCTACATAGTGGCTTAACCAACCAACTGAATACTTATCTAACAGAACAATCAAAAACCAATGTCAATCCCACACACATCTTAGGTTTTCCCTCTTATAAGATTTTATCTATCCTAATCAATCGACTCTTTTCTGTTAACTGACAGGTTTTCATTTCTATTCTCGTACATTCAGTTACAACTGAAAAATAGACACTATTGGCCAAAAATACAATTATGCTTTATTACTAAAAGCATGCTTTATTCTAACTAACTCCTTACCCATGATCAGTTGAGCTCTCATTTTGAACTTCTCTACTCTTTGCCTATCATGGTTTCTTGGCATCATGACTGCTCTCATCACCAATATTTATGTTTTGGCTGCTTCTGTTGTAGCATCTTTTTGGTCACAACTTTTATTTTTTGTCTTGAGACTAGGTTTGTTATCATCTCAAGCAAAATTATGGCCAAATTCTACTTCACTATTCCTAGGGCCAACAAGCCCCCAACACTCACTTGTGGATCTTCTCGAGGTAAATTAGTCTGAAACCTCTGCTGTTACAACCTTACTTTGAAAATCCTAAAATATTTTCACTATCCGCTCAGTCGCCTCCCATACTTCTGGTTCTGTCTTCTTCAAATTTTCCATAAGTTCGGAACTTATGTGTTTCAAGTTTGTAATTCTTGATGACTCTACTTCTTTCACACTTTTTGGTATATAGGTTGAATGATACTTGTAATTCTCTCTTCCTCTTCTTGTATTTCTGCAACCATGTTAGTCCTCTTTTGTTCTTGTGTTCACAGTGTTGCAACTTGCTGTTGTAGCCTCTTCAAATCGACAGACTTAGTCATTTTATCTACTAATGGAAACTTCTTCATCTCATGCTTTAGTTGGTTCACCTATGTCTCTCCATTGCACATTTTTTCAGTGACTTTATCTAACTCTTCATCACCAATCAAAGCTTCCCACATATGAGAAACTTGCTCAACTACTTTGGCACAAAGTTCCTCCACCTCTTCTATTCTCTTCATAGCTTTTGTTGTTAATTTTATTCTATCTTCCAATACTTATAGAGGTGTACTGGGTATCACTTGTAATTCCAAGTCCGTGACTTTCTTGTGGATGTTCTATGTAATATCGCCAAGTTGAAACACTTTGGATTCTAAAAACATCTCATAGATAATTCCTTCATCAATAAAATTGTTGCAAGCAAGTGTTATGATTGCAACAGTTGGGTGCATGTTCTCCTCCCATGTCTTAGATTTCTACTTTGATTCTTTTATTGTTTTCTTCGTCTTATGAACAATATTGTTTGATACTCCAAAAATCTTCACACATGCACCCTATTGGTTCTTAATTTATGCGACTATAGTTATCCATCAGTGAAACAATCTTTCTAGTTCACATAGTAACATATTTGATTAGAGGGTTGCAAAATGTAACTGCTCCAGGATTATGGGATTACTTTTAGAGGACCTTAAGGCTGGAAAGCCATTTTTTTAACTTTTCCAGCACCTTTGTTTCACAAATTTTATCATCCTTCATTTTCATGTACTTCTATGCCACAACATTTGGCTCCAACTTATCTTCCATTCTTTTGAATCCTTCATAATTTATCTCATGGACACCATCCAATCCCTTTGTTGTTCAATTTTTCTTTTGATGAAAACACCAGTTCATTGACATCGCCAAATATTCATGAGCTTCTTGTAATGTTGAGGGTAAATTCATAGGATGTTTCCATTATTATTTTTTATCCAAACTCCTTTTTGTATGGTTGGTTCTACCAGTGGGTCCCTTTTATTATTGGTGATTCGAACCTTAGGTGCGTAAGTTGGTATGGGAAAATTATAGTCTGGCATCATGCTCATGGAGCCTGTTTCTTCTGGGGTGGTGATCCTTATTTCTTACAGCTGCTAGACTATTTCCTCTTTGACATGCTAGGTGGGTCTGGTCATAACCTCACTTCAGGGATGAACAATATATTTTCATCTTCTTCTGCATCCATGTCATGTGGTGGAATAAATGTGACAATTTCTTCCATAATGAGTGTCGTTGAAGGTGTCTCGATTCTGGATTTTGAAACAGTTCTTGTACTGAAGATAGAGATTAGCATACTCTGTGAAATATCACCTCGACTCTCATATTTGATGACACAACAGTTCAATTTACCCAGCCAAGTGAAAATAGAATGAATAAAACTTCAACGTGAAGATGATATGAATTCACCCATTCAACCAGTCTTTCCTTCACATAAGCAAGCAATAAATTGGAAAGGTGGCAGCGATTTGTGCCACAAGGGTCAATCATTCGAATCATTACAAGGAAACCACCACTAAACCGTCACTTTTCATGTCACTTCAATCATAGTTATTGTGCAATAATGATGAAAGTGACAAATAAGTACGCTGCTGAAATATCCCTCGTTCTTAATTCAACTATGGCCAACTGTCTTTTTGTGACCAAATTTCTTCATGCGACAACTTGTTTCTTCTAGGGACAGATATCTATCCTTAGACACATTTCTTTCTTTATGACAGACGAAGAGTGTGCGCCACCATTTTTCTTCCACGATAGAGAAATAGTTTGAGAACACTTTTCTTTTTCCTCGATAGACACATTGTCTACGGCACAAAACAAAAATACTTATAAATCTGCATATATATATATATATATATATATATATATATATATATATATATATATATAGAGAGAGAGAGAGAGAGAGAGAGAGAGAGAGATATTCAGCCGACCAAGTCGCAGCTATCTTGATAAGGATTTATCCAACTTCCATTCAGTAGTCCTTTGAAAGGAATTCCATATAATTTCTTCAGTTGTAGTTTTCCTCTTTTTATGATTTAAATGACAACATAAGGCCGCAACCAATGTGTTTTCATCTTCCAGGACGCTTTAAAAACTTACTATCATAAATGCATCATAAAGGAGGACATGTCCTCCAACCTGAAATTGGTTATTCTTAATGTGTCAGTGATTATGTAGTTTATGTTATTGCTTTTCAACATTTTGATGATAACCTGCAACAAAACATTCTTCCTCCAACTGCACAATCTTCAAAAGTCTTTCCTCAACAACACCAACATCTATCATCTTTTTAATCATAACAATCCTTATCCTGGGTATAATATATTCCATTGGTATAACATCCTCTTGTCCATACACCATTTGAAATGGGGTTCAACCTGTCAACTTCTTATAGGTCATGAAATATGCCCACAGTATCGCAGAAATTTTATGGTCCCATTCATCTCTTTAAACATTGAAAATATTTGTCAATGCATTCTCCAGGATCTTGTTCAATGATTCAACAACGTCATTCTCTTGTGGGTGATATGGTGTTGTATTCCTATATTGGATTTGGAATTATTCAGTTAATTATTAGATCAGCTGATTGACAAAGTGTGTGCCATGATTACTTATCAAAATATTATGGCATACAAATGTAGTGACAACATTTTCAAACAAAAATTTGGCAGCAGTCATAGGTATACAATCCTTTATTAGCGTTGCTTCAGCCCAACTAGTAAGGTAATCCGTTGCAGTAATAATGTATCTTGTACTTGTTCGCTTTCCTTGTGTGTTAATAGGTCCAAAAAAATCAACAACCCATTTTCTAAATTCCTGAAAAGTTATCTAAGGTGTGGAAATTGAGCCCAAGTGATAGAACAATTGCACTCACAAAATTGCTAATCAAACCTGCAATTTTACACACAAAGGAGACTGAAATTGGAGCATAACACTAATATATATTGAATAAGTGTACAATATCCAACCTTGTGAATTCATAGGCTGCTGAAATATATAATTACATGAGATATTTTAATGCATAAGGATGCCATTCAAAATAGTCAAAAGCAGTCTTACTAAATCTAGTCAAATCCCCCATAGGTGCATAAAGCAGTTTCCAAATCTACCTAGGAGCTCACCAATTGGAAAAGTCAAGTAGGAAAGCTAATAGGTGATGGAAATAAAACTCATACATGCTTTTATTAGGAGAAAATAATGGAGTATGGTGAGGGAAAAAAACAAGTCAACTACACTTAGTCTTACTTTCCCTTTTGCCTCAATTATCAATAAAGCAGGCAACTTAGCAAAAAAAGAAGATATGCACTAGGGAGGACTTGGAATAAACAAAAACAGCTAAATATGGTTTCTAGGAGATTTCCAAAATGCTCCATGACTCAGTTTTAGCAAGTTTGACTTCTAGGACATGTGGAAGACAACTTGCATAGAGTGGAATTGATCCAGGAGGATCCAAGAAGGAAAATTTTTGAGGTCCTCCAATCTCAGCAAAACTAGAATCATATCGAAGGGCTTGTCAAGACGATTCTAACGATGTTTGTTTCACCTCAAACGGACTCCGTATGAGAAAGTTATCGCGTTCTGTTGTATTTATGATATAGGCAAAATGGGGGTGCCATGTGGCACCATTGGCAGGGTGACACATGGAATCTGTACAGTATGGACAAATGACGAGGCGTTGGATGATAAGTGATGATGTGGCATCGATTTGGCACCTAACAAGGCGTTGACATGGACCAATGAAGTTGAGACACGTGGAAACTCCCGGTTGGTTGATGCATTTTTATGCAAAAGTATTACCAAGGACTCAACCTCCTAAGCTCTCCAAAGGTACGCCAAAGTACTCACCTCTAAGCATATTAAAATTCCATGGGAGAAATGGTATAAAGCTTATATTACAGGGAGATATAAGGGAGGACACGTGGAGCTCGTGGTCCAGCCCATGGGGTACCAAACATCCCATTCAATGCACCCACATGTGTTTCACAAGATTCGCTCCCCTCCTCCCATTTTCATACGATGCGTCACCCTTTAAACACATGTGTCATTTAACACTTTAGTTATGACTTTTAAAGTGGGTTTGAACTGGTTATGTCCACTCTTTAAACACATGTGTCATTTAACACTTTGGTTATGGCTTTAAAGTGGGTTTGAACACTTTGGTCATGGTTTTTTTTACCAAAGGTTCTATTTTAAAACGTTGGTGATGGCTTTTAAAAGTGGGTTTTTAAACATTATAATATATGTAATGAGTTTAACCTATACTTGGTATAGTTTTAAACTATAACCAACTATATGGTTGGAATATTAAAAGGGGAACAACTACATAATTTAAGAGCCTAACCAACTTGGAGGTTTTCAACCATATGCCCAATTAGGCAAATTTGTTGTAACTAAGAATTCATGAGAAACATGTGAAAGGGGTCTTCTCAAGCTATATAAACCCTCTTATTCTCCATTTTCCTCTCATGCTTTGGAGTGGAGACTTTTTAGCTAAAGGAGAAAAGGGATATTGCGTAGCTTTGCAGGAGGAAGGTACGAGTGTTTATACTCATTTTACACCGTCTTCAGGCTTCGGAGTTGCTGGAAGCATTCTTGTTGTATTTTGGGCAGCGGTTCTCTTCTTGACCATTGTTGCCAAGGTATCATTGTATCATTGCCATGTATTTTTCCTTATGCTGAGATTATAGATCGACCCTTCTATTGAGAAGCAGGCCCGGAGACGTAGTCCATCCTAGACGAACTCTGTTATCAACTTGTTGTCTTTATGTGCGTATTGTCTATGCTGTTTGGTTCTCTTCTTATGGATTTGTGAGCTTCATTCATGCTCTTTATGCAATTCATGTTAATGTCATAGAGTAGCAAAGATCTTGTTTTCGGATCATGTGGTATCAGAGCAGGACTATTTGAAGTTGGATTGTGAGTGTGGATGCTCACGAGGGCTAAACTACAAGCTGGTGAGGGTACATTAGAGTCTTAAAATTTTGAGATCGGACGTGCACACCGAAGGAGGAAGATGGATGCTAATGATGCCCGCATCGAGATGGAGGAAAAATTTCACAAGGTCTTCTACATGATGGTCGACAAGGTAGACAAGTTGTTCGCAGACTATGAAGAACACATGGCAAAAGAAAGAAAAGGAAATGAAGTAAAGAAGGAAGACAAACAAGTGAAGGATGAAGGCAACGCTTCAGTTAACCAAGGAGGAGGTGGCGAAGAGCCTCCTGAGCCTCTCTCTTCACCTTCAGCTTCAAGCACAAGTGCAAGTGCTTCTTCCTCATCTCATTCTCGGCATTCCAAGGTTCTTCACAAAGAGCCTCAAAAGAAGCCCTTATTGGAGCTCGATGTGAAGTTTGATTTGTCCATGTTCAATGGGGAAGCGAATGCAAAGAATTTAAAAAATTGGATAAGGAAAATTGAGGTCTATTGCCGAGTCCAGCAAATCAAAGAAGAAGATGTGAAGATTCAATTGGCTTCACTTCGGCTGACAGGCACCGCACTTGTATGGTGGGAAAGCAAGCTTCAGCAAGGTAGCAAACAAATTGGTAATATTCTCTCATCGTGGTCTACTTTCATTTCTGCTTTACGTAAGCAATTTTATCAGTTGGGTTATGTTCAAAAGGCTATGATGGATTGGAAAATTTTTAGACAAGGCAAGGGTCAGAGTGTTCAAAATTTTACTAAATAATTTAGAAAGAAAGCTCTAGAGTTGAATATTTCTTTAGATTCTCCTGACACTCTTTTGAAGTACATTGGTGCTCTTCATCATTATCTATGCCATACTTTGCTGTTGTTGAATCCTACTGGTGTGGATGAAGCAAGTGTTCAAGATACTCATCTTGAGAGCAGGGGGAAGCATTTGCAAGAAGACCATTCGAAGAAGCCTTTCAAGCCCAACAACAACCATAAGTCCAAAAATAAAGACAAGAGCAAGAAGACAGCTACTGCCAAGAAGGAAGGAGGAAATCTCCATTGCAAACATTGCGACACTGATGGGCATGATGAAGAAAGTTGTTGGAAGTTGCATCCTGAACAGAGGCCAAAGCATTATAGAAGCAAAAATAAGAAAAAGACCGTTGCAACAGCGCAACGAGATCTGGGTTCCAACTCAGGTGACGAAACCATGATTACAGCCATGGGAATGAAAGGTAACAAAAATCCTCATACTAGTTCAATTTCTACTCATGTTTCTAAAGAAAATGATAAAAGAAGAAGTGAGTTGTTTCACATTAGAGTTGTGTCTAAGCATACAAAGATTGAAACATTATTTGATCTGGGTTCCCAAGTAAATTTGATCTCAGAATCAGTTGTTAAGAAGTTGGGCATACAGACTAAACCTCATCCCAAGCCTTATCCTCTTGGATGGGTATGTGATAATGCTAAGCTACAGGTGACTAAGCAATGCAGGTTAAGGTTTTCTATTGCTTCAAAGTTGATCGATGAGGTGGACTTAGATGTTGTTCCTCTTGACATCTGCAGTATCATATTGGGAAGCCCATACTTGTATGATCGAAAAGCAGTATTCTTCCATCATGAGAACAAGTACCATCTCACCAAATGGGGTGGAGTACATTGTGAGAGCTCAAAGTATGAAGGCTAACACCAGTCTTGTTAGTCCAGGACAGATGAAGTGGGTCATCAATGCTAATAAGAGATACATGCTCATGGTTGTGAGAGAAAAAGATGTTGAGGAATCCAATGCTTTCAAAGGTTGCGATTCTTCTCATGAAAAGGCTATGATTGATATTGTGGCTAACAATGATGAAATATTTCAGGAACCTACAGGTTTTCCTCCCAAAAGGGAGATTCAACATGAGATTCATCTCCAGTAGAATGCCCCTCTTCCTAATGTGGGCATGTACAGGTTGTACGTAGTTGAAATGGCAAAGATTAAGAAGCAGGTTCAAGACTTGTTGGACCAAGGAGCTATCAGACCCAGCTCCTCTCCATGTGGTTCGTCGATTGTTTTGGTGATGAATAAAGATGGAACATGGAGGATGTGCGTTGACTATCGGGCTCTCAACAAGATCACGATCAAGAATCGATACCCGCTTCCTCGCATAGATGACTTGCTCAACCAGTTGAAAGATGTTGTGTTCTTTACCAAGTTGGATTTGCGCAATGGCTACCACCAGATCAGAATTGTAGAAAGTGATGTGTGGAATATGGCCTTCAAGACCAAGCAAGGTCTATTTGAGTGGTTGGTGATTCCCTTTGGGATTTGCAATGCACCTGCAACCTTCATGTGGGTAATGAATGATGTTTTCCAGCCATTCTTAGATGTTTTTGTCATTGTTTATCTAGATGATATATTGGTCTTTAGTAAAACTTGGGAAGCACATGTGGGGCATGTAACGCAAGTATTAGATACTTTGAAAAAGGAGAAATTGTATGTAAAATTGTCAAAGTGTGAATTTGGCAAAACTTCATTAGTTTACTTGGGTCATATTGTAAGAGGTGGAAATTTAAAAATTGATCCTTCAAAAGTTGATGTAATTGTCAATTGGCCTAAGCCTACTAACGCTACTGAGGTGAGAATATTTTTAGGAGCTGTTCAATATTGGAGGAGGTTCATTCAGAACTTCTCATACATAGCATCTCCTTTGCATGCCTTAACAAGTGTGAAGAAAGCCTTCCAGTGGGGAGGTAAGCAATAGAAATCCTTCGACACATTGAAGGGAAAGATCAGCACTGCCCCAGTCCTATCCTTGCCCGATTTGCAGCAGCCATTTGAGATAGAGATAGATGCCAGTGGATATGCCATGGGGGAAGTATTGATGCAGCACCGCAAGCCTATTTTCTACCATTTAGAGACTTTTACTCAAGCAGTGATCAACTACCCCACCTATGACAAAGAGTTGTATGCTTTGGTTCAGAGTGTCAAGAAGTGGAAACACTACTTGATGTGTAAGGAGATAATCATCCATACCGATCATCAGCCCTTGCAGTATCTCTAGTCCTAGACTAAGCTCCAGCAAGCTCATCATTTTATGTGGATGGGATTCCTTCAACAATTCCATCTAGTGATCAAGTACAAGAAGGGTACTAGTAACAAAGTGGCAGATATGCTCTCTAGACCTCCTATTGTTGCATCTATTGTTTTGAAAAATGCTTCTTTATCCCATGAAAGTTATATTGAGCAGTATGCTACTGATGATGATTTCAAGGAGATTTATGAGAAGCTAACCAATGGAACACAGGTGGAAGACTACTATTTGCAGGGAAAGTTGCTCTATCATTTGGGCAAGCTATGTGTTCCTATCAGTGAAAGAATCCATGTAATACGAGAAGCTCATACTTCTCTTGTATCAAAGCATTTTGCGGTAGGTAAGACTTTGGCTCATTTGCAAAGACTTGTGTATTGGACTCGCATGAAAGACATTGTAACAAAATATGTAAAGGGGTGTGTGATGTGCTCTAATTGTAAGCCCACTAATAGAGAATTGGGGCTATACTCACCACTTCCTGTTCCTTCCCATCCTTGGGAAAGGATTTCCATGGATTTTGTGGGGGGTTTTCCTATGTCTAGGAGGGGTCATGACTACTTGTATGTGGTCGTGGATAGGTTTAGCAAATGTGTATTCTCATGCCATGTAAAAAGTAGGTCATGACAGAGTAGGCTGCTTCTCTTTTCTTTCAGCATGTATGGATTCACTTTGGACTCCCTACCTCCATTATCTCGGATCGGGACTCCTGATTCCTTGGAGATTTTTGGACAAAATTATGGTGTATGATGGACACCAAGCTGAAGAGGAGCACCTCTTTCCATCCACAGACTGACGGACAGACAGAGGTAGTCAAGAATATAGTTGTCCATTTGCTTCGAGGCTATTGCAAGGGCCATGCATTCTAAGTTATGGGATGAAGAGATCCAGTATGTGCAGCATGCCTACAATAGGGCCATGCATTCTTCCACTCAGAGCTCGCCATTTGAGACATGATTTGGGTACTTTCCAAAGACTCCATTGGACTTGACTTATGGGAGAGAGGTTGATTCAAGCGCTTCCAAGGATGAATACAAAGCCCACAGGTTCATTCAGAGAGTTCAACAAGTACATCAAGCAGTGCAAGAGCAGTTGGAAAAGAGTCAATCCCAGTACAAGGCTCACCATGAAAATCATAGAGTTGATCATCAGTTTCAGGTGGGAGATCAAGTGTGGCTTCACATCAGCAAGGAGAGGATGAAAGGAGAAGGCAAGAAGCTCAAGCCTATTAGATATGGTCCCTTCACCATCTTGGAGAAGATTGGGACGAATGCTTTTCTCTTAGAGATACCACCATACATGCAGATCTACTCAGTGGTGAATGTGGAGAACTTGAAACTCTATGAGCCTCCCATGATCATGGATGAAAGGGATAATGTATCATTTCCATCAGTTGATGAATTTGCTCCTGAGTACATGGATTAGCTAAAGGAAGATGTCATCTTGGACAGAAGGACAAGGACTTCTCACAGAGGTGATGTTGATTATATTCGAGTGGGAATCAGAGGCACTCATCCAAGCAAATCCAAGTGGATTGAGAAGGAGAAAGTGAGGGAGCAATTCCCTCACCTATATGTTGATTAGTAAAGGCTTTTGGAGGCCAAAAGTTTCTCAGTGGGGAGGAATGATCCAGGAGGATCCAAGAAGGAAAAAATTTGAATTCCTCTAATCTCAATGAAACCAGCATCATATTGAAGGGCTCATTGAGACGATTCCAACGGCGTTTGTTTCACCTCAAATAGACTCCGTATGAGAAAGTTATCATGTTCTGTTGTATTGATGAAACAGGAAAAATGGGGGTGCCACGTGGCACCACTGGCAGGGTGACACATGGAATCCGTACAGTATGGATGGATGATGAGCCATTGACATGGACCAATGAGGCTGAGAAACATGGCAACTCCCAGTTGGTTAATGCATGTTTAGCGAAAGTAAAAAAATGCCACGTTGATGATAAGTGATGATGTGGCATCGAGTTGGCACCTAACAAGGCGTTGACATGGACCAATGAAGTTGAGACACGTGGCAACTCCCAGTTGGTTGATGCATGTTTATGCAAAAGTATTACCAAGGACTCAACCTCCTAAGCTCTCCAAAGGTACGCCAAAGTATTCAACTCTAAGCATATTAAAAGTCCATGGGAGAAATGGTATAAAGCTTATATTATGGGGAGATATAAGGGAGGACACATGGATCTCGTGGTCCATCCCATGGGGTACCAACCATCCCATTCAATGTGCCCACATGTGTTTCACAAGATTCGCTCCCCTCCTCCCATTTGCATAGGACGTGTCACCCTTTAAACACATGTTTCATTTAACACTTTAGTTATGACTATTAAAGTGGGTTTGAATTGGTTATGGCCACTCTTTAAACACATGTGTCATTTAAAACTTTGGTTATGGCTTTAAAGTGGGTTCGAACACTTTCGTCATGGTTTTTTTTACCACATGTGCTATTTTAAAACATTGGTGATGGCTTTTAAAAGTGGGTTTTTAAAACATTATAATATATGTAATGAGTTTAACCTATACCAAGTATAGTTTTAAACTATAACCAACTATATGGTTGGAATATTAAAAGGGGAACAACTACATAATTTAAGAGCCTAACCAACTTGGAGGTTTTCAACCATATGCCCAATTAGGAAAATTTGTTGTAACTAAGAATTCATGAGAAACATGTGAAGGGGGTCTTCTCAAGCTATATAAACCCTCTTATTCTCCATTTGCCTCTCATGCTTTGGAGTGGAGACTTTGTAGCTAAAGGAGAAAAGGGAGATTGCGTATCTTTGTAGGAGGAAGGTACGCGTGTTTATACTCGTTTTACACCGTCTTTAGGCTTCGGAGTTGCTGGAAGCAGTCTTGTTGTGTTTTGGGAAGCGGTTCTCTTCTTGACCATTGTCACTAAGGTATCATTGTATCATTGCCATGTATTTTGCCTTATGCTGAGATTATAGATCAGCCCTCCTATTGAGAAGCAGGCCCAGAGACGTAGTCCATCCTGGACGAACTCCGTTATCAACTTGTTGTCTTTATGTGCGTATTGTCTATGCTGTTTGGTTCTCTTCTTATGGATTTGTGAGCTTCATTCATGCTCTTTATGTAATTCATGTTAACGTCATAGAGTAGCAAAGATCTTGTTTTCGGATCAGGAATATTGGAAACTAGGAAAATCAGACAAAAATGGATTAATTAATGTCTAAGGTAGCTAACTATGGGTTGATTATTCTAACAACCCCCCCCCCCCCCCCCCTTAATCCTGAATTATGAGTAAATATCAGAAAAATATAGGGCCTAGAAATAAGGATTAGTCACCCTTTACATACTGCATGGCCATTTAACTAAGGAAAGAGGCAAAAACCCAGTGGGAAAATCCTCCCTTAAACATGGACAGTAAAACAAAATTTGAAAATATTGTCATCAATCATGCTTCACAGCATGATTAGAAATCCTCGGCAGTGATTTGAGATTGCAGAATGTCTTCTCACAAAAAAATTTGGTGAATATGTATGCTACTTGTTCTGAAGATGCACAGAAGACTAGGTGAATGGTGCCATCATGCACAAGCTGTGTGATGTAGTGCATATGGATCTTAATGTGTTTGGTTCTCTATCTCTAAATTCTATAATTGCATATTCGAATTGTGCTCTGATTATCACAATAGATAATGGTTGAAAACTCTGATTCGAAGCCACACTCACCAAGTATCCCCTGCAACCATAAAATTTGAGTTGCTGCATTTACAACTTATTTGTACTCTACTTCTGTAGATGAGAGTGCAATGTCACTATGTTTCTTGCTTGACCAGCTAATTGGTCCTTCATCAATCATGAACACATATCCTGATGTTGAATTTCGATCTGGTTTGTCACCTACCCAATCACTGTCAGTAAACCCAATCAAATCAAGATCAGATTTAGCTTTGTAGAAGATCCCATGAGTTCTTGTTCCTTGAACAAAGTTAAGGATCCTTTTGGCTGCTCTCCAATGGATCTCATGAGACTGGTCCATGTATATTGAAGCCACACTTACTGCATAATAAATATCAGGTTGAGTGTGTGTAAGGTACAATAAATACCCAATCAATTGCCTATACAGTGTATTATTTACCATAGGAGAAAAACCTGCTTCTTCAATCTTAACTCCTGAAAGGAAGGGAATCTTTCTTAGCTTACAATATTTCATATTGAACTTGTTTAGAAAATCCAAATCATACTTGGATCGATGTACTTTTATTCCATTTTTGGATTGAGAAATTTTGAGACCCAAGAATTGGCTTAACAACCCCAAATCAGTCATAGAAAATGCATGGTTCATTGCATCCTTCAAGGAGGCAATTTCTTTCTTTGAACTTCCTGTAATTAGAAGGTCATCCAAATACAAGAAAATAATCATCAAAGAACCATGAATCAGCTTCAAATAAAAATTAGGATTAGACTTGTGTTGAACAAAACTTAATGACAGCAGAAATGCATCAATCTTGGCATACCAAGCCATGGGGGCTTGCTTAAGCCCATACAATGATTTCTTTAGCCTGCACACAAAATATGGATTAGTAAAAAACACTTGAGGCTTCTACATGTAAATATATTTCGTAAGATATCCATTTAAGAAATCACACTTCACATCCATGTTATTTATCTCCCACAGCTTTGAAGTTGCAATGGCTAAGGATAGCCTGATGGAGTCCATCTTTTCCACTGGTGCAAAGGTCTCATTGTAGTCAATACCATGTACCTCTGAGTATCCCTTGGCTACCAATTTTTCCTTATATTTCAAAGGTGAACCATCAGCAGAAAACTTAGTTTTCAAAACCCACTTACATTGAACTAGCTTCCTCCCTGGGGGAACATCAACCAGTTCCCAAGTGTTGTTCTTCTGGAGAGAGTTGAATTCTTGTTTCATGGCTGTTTTACATATTGTATCATGTGATACATATTCATATGTTTGTGGGTCTGATTCAACCATAATATAGGATTTCTCTGCAAACAAAGGGTCTTTCATACACAGGGCACTCTCAAACTGAGATCTAGTCCTCCTGGGATCACTAGGATTTCGAGCTAGTTCCCCAACTACATGAATGGTATTTTCTGCCCATTTTTGTCTTGTAGGACTGTTAGGATCTGAAATTAAATCATCATTATCATACATATCATAATCAACAAACTCATTTGTTTCTTCACTTACATTCAATGGTTCTGGTGGTGAAGAAGACTCTCCAACTTCAACTGCTGCTAAAGGATCTTCTTGGAACTGAACACTCCTTTCAATGAAGGATTTGTTTTTGCTCAAATTGACCAACTTTTACCCTTTTGAATCTTCATAGTACCCAAAAAATAGGCACTTTTGGCTTTGGGCCTACAAATCCCTTCTCTTTTCAGTTGGAATTCTAGCCCAAGCCCTTGAGCCAAAAATCATGAAATGTGTCACATATGGCTTGTGTCCACTCCAAGATTCCAAAGGAGTCATACCATCAAGTTTTTTATGAGGCACCCTATTCTAGATATAGGATGCACAGTTTATAGCCTTGGACCAAAACTTTGGTGGCAAAGTCTTTGCCTCCATCATACAGGTTGCCATCTCTTTCAGTGATCTGTTATTTCTCTCAGCAACACCATTTTGCTGTGGTGTGTAAGGGATTGAATGCTGCATCTGAATACCTGCATCTTCACAATACTAAATGAACTTATACTTGACATACTCACCACCATTTTCATATCTGAGGATCTTAAGTCTCCTCCCAGATTGGTTTTCAGCCAAATCCTTAAATACTTTGAAGAGACCAAAAACTTCGAACTTATGTTTCAGGAAGCAAACCCAACAATACATGGAAAATTCATCTATGAAGGTCAATGCATATTTGTATTGACTCATTGACATATGAGGAAATGGACCAGAAACATCACTATGGATCAACTCAAGAGGTGCAGAGGTTCTCTCATGACTAGGTCTCTCAAATTTATGCTCTGGATGTTTTCCTACGATACAACCTTGACAGACTCCCCTGGAAAACTTAATATTTGGTAACCCTATGACCATTTATTTTTCACTTAGATCAGAAAGATACTTAAAGTTAATATGGAAAAATATTTCATGCCAAAGATTGCTTTCCTCATTAACATGAATCGGAAGAGCAGAGGGGTTTGAGTAGGGTAGAAAATGTGAAAGCATGTATACCTTCGAAGTGTGATCTAAAACTCCCTTTCCAATGACTTTACCACTCGACATCTCTGTGATCTCAACATCATCAGGGGATAATATGACCTTATTTGGAGACCTTGTGTGGGTCATCTGATACACTGACAAGAGGTTAGAGGCAAGACCTGGAAGATACAATACATTACTGAACTTACCATGGTCAAGATCAATCCTTCCTTTTCCCAAACTATCAGTGAGAGAGTCATCTCCCAACACTATTGGTGGACCTTTAGACATGTCAAGAGAGGAGAATGACTCCTTGTTCGAAACCATATGTTTTGAAGCTCCAAAGTCTATGATGAAGCTAGGTTAGCTTGTTGTGCCATCAACCAATGCATGTACTCTCTCTCTGTCCTATGAATTTGATCCTCCTTCCCTCTTCTTTGAGCTATCAGGATGGGAGATGTTATTATTCTCTAGGATTTGGGTCAGCATGTAAATTTTCTTCTTCATGCAGGAGATTTCAAGATGATATCCCTTACTGCAGTATGCACACTTGCTCATTTCTCCTTTGTTCTTCTTCTTCTGGAAGTTCTTCTTGGAGCCTTGGGGCTCCTCTTGAGAATTGTTCTTGTCTCTCTTTTTCTCAGGTGGCTTATTAGCTTTCTTCTTGCCTTTTGAATCCACCCTCGAATATCCAACAGCCAAAGCTTGGTCTTTGGAAGGTTTGATGGTGCCCATCATCACCAGTTTATCTTGTTCTTGTGTGAGGGATTCCATGAACTCTGTAAGTTTAGGCATCTTCCAGGCTCGAGCTGTCAACTTGGTGGCATGGAAGGTCAAAACAAACAATGAATAGTTAGGGCCAAGCTTTGAGAGTAAGGCCAAAACTATTTGCTCCTCCTTCTTTTCAATTCCACATTCTTTTAGCTGCAAAACAATGGCTTTAAAATTGGAAAACTAGAGTTGCAGGGATTCGAAGCTGTTGGGACTCAAGGAGATCAATTCATTCTCTATTTGATTTCCTCTCATCTCATCTGTCTTACCAAAAATCTATACAATATTCTCCCATACATCATTAGGTTATGTTAATCCATCAATATGGAAAAGGAGGTCTCTGAATATGCTTAGA
Source organism: Pseudotsuga menziesii (assembly GCA_001517045.1). Lineage (NCBI taxonomy): Eukaryota > Viridiplantae > Streptophyta > Pinopsida > Pinales > Pinaceae > Pseudotsuga > Pseudotsuga menziesii. The sequence goes on along the minus strand of LPNX010467319.1, from coordinate 269,930 downwards.
CATAAGAGACCATAGGCCTCATCCCTCCTATTGTGCCATTTAATTTTATTTGCAGCTTCATTGGGATTTGCCTTAGTTTCCATAGTCACCCTGTAGAGACCCTTATCTCTCAATAGTATCTCCATCTCTGCTTTCCATTCAAAGAAATTAAATGGAATCAAGATGATCTTCTGAGATTGATCCATAGCTCTGAACTGTGCCCTTCAACCAGCAGAATGCTCCTAGTCAAGATGTCAAACCTGCAATAGCAATATGGAAGGAGAGAAATCAATATACAAAGGCTTTTATACCATTTGGAAATTGAACCCAAGTGATAGAATAATTGCACTCACAAAATTGCTAATCAAACCTACAAATTTACACACAAAGGAAACTGAAATTGGAGCATAACACTAATCTATATTGAATAAGTGTACAATATCCAACCTTGTGAAGTCATAGGCTACTATAATATATAATTACATGAGATATTTGAATGCATAAGGATGCCATTCAAAATAGTCAAAAGTAGGATTACTAAATCTAGTCAAATCCCCCATAGGTGCATAAATCAATTTCCAAATCTACCTAGGAGCTCACAAATTGGAAAAGTCAAGAAGGAAAGATAATAGGTGATGGAAATAACACTCATACATTATTTTATTAGGAGAAAATAATGGAGGATGATGAGGGCAGAAAACAAGTCAACTACACCTAGTCTTACTTTCCGTTTTGCCTCAATTATCAATAAAGATGGCAACTTAGTAGAAAAAGCAGATATATGCTAGGGAGGATTTGGAATAAATAAAAACTACTCAATATGGTTTCTAGGAGGTTTCCCAAGTGCTCTATGACTCAGTTTTACCATGTTTGACTTTTAGGACATGTGGAAGACAACTTGCATAGAGTGGAATATTGGAAACTAGGAAAATAAGAAAAAAATGGATTAATTAATGTCTAAGGTAGCTAAATATGGGTTTATTATTCTCACATAAGGTACTAGTAGTATTTCATCTCATCGCAACAACTTTTCAATTCTCTAACAGATATTGCACTTGCGACAATATTCTCTAGAATCTGCATGCAAAGTGGGACACCACAATTCTGCTTGCCATATATTCCTCGTAGTATCTTTTCTAGCATAATTTCCTCCTACGATATCATTATTTGCTCATGTTTCAATACACAATGATGAGGAATTTTATCCGATCTGATTTTATATAGTTTTCCATCTATCAATTGGAAATTTGTAGCTCACACTAGTAATTATTTTTTCTGCGCAGTACTAAATCCTTCTTGTGCATATCACATACTCAATAAATGTATAATATATTTGTAATGGTCATCAAACATCACGATCACAAATATTTTCACATGAGGAGGACTATCATCGAGGTTCACAGGTTCTTCTTCACTTTCAAACCTCGATAGGTGGTCTGGTCCTAAGTTTAGTCATCCTGGCTTAAGAATAAATTCAAAATCAAATTTATTGAAAAAGAGGAGCGATCAAAAAATATTCCTCCCCAAACTAGCTTGTTCACTAGGTATTTCAATGTTGAATGGTCTATGAACATCTTGAAATTTCCACCTAACAAATAGTCTCAAAATTTATGTACCACATACACCATAGATAATCCTTCTCTTTCAATCATGATGTAATTCTTCTAGGTTGTTGACATTGTTCTGCCAGAGAAGGAAATAGGATGATCAATCACTCCTTCTCTAGGTTGCGCAAGTAAAACATCGAGTCCGACAGACGATGCGTCAACATGTATGTGAAATTCCTTCTTCCATTATGGAAAAACTAGTATGGGTGTTATGACTATCTTGTTCTTTAGGAGATCTAGACTTTCTTCAAATTTTCTGTGTCCTTCGATAAATTTTAGATAGTATCCTGTATGTATGAATGTTGTTCTCAACTTCTTCATGGTTGCAAAGGGTGGTAGGTCGACAATGATTGTAATTTTAGTAGGGTCAACCAGAATTCCATTGCGACGAACTACATGGCCCAACAAAATTCCAAATGAGGCACAAAAGATACATTTCTTTAGATTCAGTGAAATTTAATACTATCATTCCAGCATCATTATGAGGCTCTCAATGTGATCCTTTATGAGCCAAAACATTATCTAGTCATCGGAATAGACCTCAAGAAACTTATGAATAAAATCCTTGAAACAAACCACTACTATCCTAGAAAATATAGCAGGATCATTCTTGAGTCCAAAGGGCATGACTGTGTATTGAAAACATCCCCACTCCATGGAAATGGGCATCTTTTGTTTATAGTCCTTCGTGATTCTAATATGAAGGTAGCCAAAAAACCCATCACTAAAAGAATAAAATTTTTGACCCTTGACACTCTCTAATACCTCATATGTAAATGGAGTCGAAAATAGGTCACGTCAACATGAATCATTAACCTTTCTTAGGTCGACGTCGATGTGTACTTCACCGCTAGTCTTCTTATCCTGCAGTACTATTAGGTTTATCCACTCATATTATTCAACTAGTTCTATGATACCCACATATAGGATTCAATATAATTATGTCTTGACCTTTTCTTTGTACCATGGATTCAGTGTGTATGGTCGTTTCTTTATAGGCTTTACATCGTGCTTTAACAATATCTTCATCTCTCCAAGGTCTCCGAAATTCCCCTTCATCTTTGAAAATTTTGTAGGAAATAGATCGTGGAATTCATGTAGTAGATCAGTGATCTTCTTGATAGTTTCAACATCCCAATAATCTCCATTATTGGAGAAATTTATATTCTCTAGAGATCCAATGTTTACTTTATTGGTTTTTAATGGATTTAGGAATTGGTTACCTGAAATATCAAATCTCTCCATCGTGTGAATACCCTTAGACTCAAGGATTTTTGTGTCTCACGGGTCATTATCATAAGGTTTACCTGTCACATTATAGCACTCCATCGAGTGTTGTACTATCTTGTTTCTATGATTAAAGTTTGACATCGACATAGGATATATTTAAATATCTTTTTCTTCATCACGTGCAACGAAACATTAATCAAGGGATGATCATTGGAAAACTTGAATGTGCATGTAAATTTAACATCTAGCTCATCTGATTTAAGTGTCCCTCATTGAATCTCAATTCATGTGTACCAGTTCCTTGGTATCATGTCCAAAGAATGCATAAAATGATGAACCCATTATTATCACATGAATTCTTCCCATGTCACATGATAGTAGTAAATGTTCTTAACATTATTAGTAAATCGTGTGTAATTTAGACCAGTATAATCAATATTCTCTCCAAATTGTACCTCCATCAATTTTCGGCATTGATGCCAGTCTGAGATAGAATCTTATGTGCAACCCACCATCTATCAGGTGTAGCTTTAAGTGTAAAGTCCAGAGCAGAAAATCGTTGATGTTCTGTAGTTGTTTCTTCAAATTTTGTTCATAAATATGGTGGGTTAGGTAAGCCTTCATATGTAGGTATCTCGCTTTCCTCTCTACCTACCCATCACACAGACTATGTAATTCTTGTGCATCTTCTCATCAATACTTTGTGCAATCGGTTCTTCCTGTTTTCCAAATCTTCTCCAAAATCCAATGTACAAGAATGAACACTACACCAACTGATATTTTCATCGGCCATTGGATTTACATAATCATCCCTTGTAAAATTAATGTTATAAATATGGTCTAGATAATCTCCTTGTACTTCACTATTCACTTGCTTGACGTATCTTTATCCTTCTAGCGGATCACTTGGTGCGACCACCCTTAGCTCTGAATATTAAAAAGTTAATATTCTTTTCTTAAAATTTCTAATTGTTTTATTATGAATCTCCCAGTATCCCTAGAAGTGTGGGGTACAAATTTATATCATTCATAATGTCATTCACTTCGAAGTCAGCATAAGTTTTAAGGCCTTATATTTCAATAGGAACTTGAGTCAGCCAACCAATAGGTATAACTTTCAACTGATTCTTTAATCGGAGCTAGACATGAGACCATACAAGTCTTGTCTTTCTCCTGATATCCCAAGTTTATCTATTCAGAATATTAACATTGGATCCCAAGTACAAAATAATATAATCCATATCATAATCTCTTATTTATGCATATCATCATTTGTTATTTATGCAGTTCACGACCAGTTTTCAGTCTTTTCTCGATATGATTAACCCTTTATTTGTCGCACCTCTTCTTGGGTTTCTTCTATCAAAGTTGTCGATTCTGTGAGAGAATCTTTATCTTGGATTAGTGTTAGTAACATTTTAAATAAGTATTTTAGTTTACTAACCTTTTTCGTCATTTGCTTCTGGAGTAGCTGGTAAAATCTCTCACGAATCTCGAATATTGGTCTTCTGAAAGTCAACGCTTGATTTCTGTTGACAAATTCTTGTTGTACGTCCAAGAATACTTCCTTTTATTTTTCGATGTCGAATGGTGCTTTCTTTTTTGTTGGTGGTCGCACTTGTCGTTTTCCATATAATGATTCTTTATCTACTCCTATCGCAACACCTCTCTTGTTATGACAACAATACATATGGTTCCCTTGGTTCAACATAAATTTTCTTGATATTCTAATTAGGGTTCAGAATGGGATTCTGTGGTTGATTCAGATTTCCCACATTCCTATCCTGCCACTTTAGAATCAACTATGGACATTTCTCAGCAATATGATCAAATATTTGCAATACGAACATGTCATAGTAGGAATTGCTTATTCCCTGAAAAAACATCCAGGCTTCCCATAGTTATAACATATAATTTAGCCTCATCCATGACCAAATACTCCTTCTTTTCCTCAGCCTCTAAACTTTCCACCCCACTGATTTGAGGACATTGTTGTTGCAGATACTGGTTCTGAGGATATTCAACCTACATATATTGAACCTTAGTCTGTTCAGCTTGCAATTGTTTGTTGTTCTTCATTAAATAGGTATTAGTTTTTTTGTCCTACAACAACTAATATGCTCTGTAGTCTTTCTCATCATGTCCTATTGATCGACAAAACCTGTAGTATAAATTGGTTGGCACACTTACAATCTTATGTAAGTACAAAAAATATTTTGAACGATGGCCTCTAGTATGGCATATTCGACACCAAGGAATCTCTTGTGTATTTATCGGGCTCGGTGCTCCCAATGCGACATAATTCATATATGTTGGCAAGTTGTCTTTGTCATTTCCACTATTCGACATATGGTACACAAGAGTTATTTTTGCACTTCCTTCCTTTTCTTAATATCTTGAATTTGTAGTGTAAGGTTGGCTAGTTGTGACTATATTTGCATTATTTCATAACTGATTTCTCTGGCAGGAGAAGATTCTAATTTCATAGCCAATTCGAGAGTCTTAGTTCATGACACAATATTTTGTTGCATCAAGGAAATCTACATGTGCAGTAACAATGCTACAATAAACCATTCTTTATGTTGAACGTCTAACATCTGGAAAATTTCTTTCGGCATTAACATATTAAATCTTTGGTCGAAGTCCCAAACAAATTCCATAGGAAATTACTTATTTTCTTTCATATCCATAATGTACTGCGACCCAAATTTTAGCTTTCTGAATACATCTATTGGTATTGCTTGGATTTTATCTAATGTCTTCTGTGGGACTACTGTCTGAACCATTGATAATTTCATGTACCAATCCAATAATCGACCCCTAAGGGTTGTGTTCATTTGATCCTTATTGATGGCTTCATATTAGACCCATCACACTGTCCACATGAATTCACATAGAAACCATTTTTTCCGAGGGCCTTCTAACCCATTTCCATTAAATATTGGTAACTTAATATCATTCCCGACCATTATATTCATTATGGGAACTACATGGCTAGTGGGAATCCAATGTTTGTTATTCCCACGACTAATGTTACTTTGATTAAAACAACCACTGGGAGATGAGTTTCTATATCTTACCTCTGGGGATGTACATTGGGTACTGTGTATGGTGTACTCATACTCTATATCTGGATATTCTTCTTCCTCCTCTTTTTCAGGTGTAGGATGGTATTCCTCTTCCTCATCGCAAGAACCTTTGTTAAAGTGGAATGACAAATCATATTCCTCTCCTTTGGTCATGTTGCAACTTCCCCTTTTGGCTGTAGTCCTTCTCCTCCTTCCCGACAGAAATATTCTTCCACTTCATAGATTTCCACCTTCTAGTTCAGTATCACTATCACAAGGAAACATTTATGCTTACTCTGCTTCAATTTTCGCAAACTTATCTTGTGACATATCCCAAGTATCTATGCACAAATACATATTCCTTGGAATCCATTCTTAATATTTCACTCTTATATACAACCATCTTGATCCAAAGCTTCAAAGACTTCAAATAATGACCTCTAGGTCCTTAGAAAAAAAAAATTTCCACCTGACTATATGATTTTATTGTGTCAAAAACAATTTCGTTGATGTATCCTTCCAAAATACTATCAACCCATAACTCAAATGTCCTATATATGGTGTTACTAATACCTTTCATCCACCAAATCAGCTAAGGCCTCCAATCTATTAGTTCTCCTCCTTGAAAGTTTCTCCGGTGGGTTTCTATTCTCAACAACGACTCATACAACAAAACAAGAAATTCACAAAAGAAAATGTCATGAATATATGTATAGAGGTATCGATCCAACCACTCGGTTGGATTCGACCAAGATCTTTCACTTTCTTTTTAGGTGAATTCTAGTGCCTTAAAATCCACGTAATCTTGAATTTTTGGCTTTGTCGGTTGCCACAACATATCCCCACTAAAATGATTTATGGTCCCAACAAATAACCATTTGTTGGATTTCACCTACGGTCGACTCAGGTTTAGATCCTTGGTCATCAACAAAGACTTAGATATTGGCCGAACAGAGCAGGGCTTGGTTGGTAGCACCTGCGATGCAAATGTAGTCTCACCCAATATATCTTATGGAGAACTAATAGAACCAGGTTTCTACAGTTAGGTGGGGGTTTCTACTCTCGAGGTACCTTATCATAGCACTCAACTAAATTCAGGGATTATACTTATTATCCTTTGTCTATTCATTCAAGATACTTGTCTAAATACCAGTTGACACATATTATAAAAATAAACATAAGAGCCTTATCAAATATTCATTCAATGAGTAGTGTGAGGCATACATATATGGGGTTCTTCATAAACATATGTTGTACGACATATTCAAATTAATTATTCAAAACATACATGCAATAGGCATACACACATTAATCAATGACACACATAGAAAACAGTTAGGCGCTCTTCATCTGGCATGAGAAAAAACCACAAAGGATCTCTTCATCTTGCATGAGAAACATGTTAGCAACTTTTGTTAGCACACCCAGCTTGCAGACTCTTCTCTAGGTATTATTTACAATTCATACATATTTATCTCCCCTCATGCTCTCTGGTTTTGGTTCTATATACTTCCTCTCTTCTTCACGCCTCTGTTGATTCGCACACAACCTGGATCATTCCTCTAGCTAAAACAAATCTCCTCTTCTCTTCCACACTTACACATTGGCTTAACCAACCAACCGACTACTTAGATAAAAAAACAATCGATAAACAACAGGATTTCTTCAAACAACTTGCGTCGATAGGATGTCATTTATATTCTCGCACATTTAGTTACAAATGAAAAATAGGCACTATCAGCCAAAAATACAATTATGCTTTATTACTAGAAGCATGCTTTACTCTAACTAACTCCTTACCCATGATCACCCAAGCTGTCCTTTTAAACTTCTCTGCTCTTCTTTTGTCACAGTTTATTTCGTCACAACTACTCTCTTCGCCAATATTTCCGTCGCGACTTCTTCTATCGCAACTTCTCTTCCGTCACATCTCTTCTTTGCTATATTGTAACCGAGTTCTTTATCTTCCACAGAATAATTATGGTCGAATTATTCTTAACTTGTCCTAAGGCCAACAAAAACCAATAGCCTTGGTACCATGTTGGGGAACCTTCTCACCCTAATCTATAGAATAGGAAAATAAAATAATAGAAGGGAACATTATTCCAATAATAGGGGTGGTGTCTAAAGATACCATTTCGACACTTAGGAATAACAAATTATTAGCATAATATCACAATGAATACTTGATCATACATGTTAAGAATGTTGAGCATATAAACATAACCAATAGGGTCATTCTTTTATAGTATCCATATGTAACAAACTTCTATCAAGTGAGGAGGATCTAGTCCACAAATAGGGGCCATCGGTTCTAACTATTTCCACAAAATACACAACATCCCAAAGTTTATCTAGTTGTTGTATTCGAGCTAACCATCATCATGTCGACCATCTAGTTAACCATCTAATCGACTAATCAGTTGATCTTCCAGTCAACTACTCCACTAGTCAATTGGTGTCTATCAACTTATTGTCTCCAAAATATCTAGACGTGTGATGACCTTGCAAAACCTTAGTTTCCAACATACCATGAAAAAGTTTTTTGACGGTAATGAACTATGATACTCCTATGATAATGACAATGATGTGTCCTATCTATTAGATAGGATTGATATCATTGAACCATCATCGAGGTTCCTTTCATTCTCCTGGGGGGGGGAACAAGAAAGAAATATTGAACATTGGCGATACTGAGAAAGTTATGATTTGATCCATGCCATGGATAATTTCATGATCCAATGTTGGTGTGGAGAGGGCTTGCGAATTGTCTTTAGAGGTGAATATAGTGCACATAAGGTCATCAATGGATGTTGGGATAATTGGTGGAAGTTCAAGGTATGTTCCCAACAATGTGAAATATTTGTAAATTCCTAGACTAGTATCGACATATGACTAGGGAGTGGTTGATCCTATGGTGGGTAGGATGTGATTAGGGTTAAAGTTTGGATGATAGTCATATTAACTTATATGGTCAAGGATGATGATTTTCCCGTTGTGTGAAAATATGATGATGCGGAAAACTAACGAGTCTATTTCCTTCATGGCATACATGTAACTACATCTAAAAATAGTACATATTCGAGTTGGTCCTCGAGTACTTTGATATCCAAGAGTGCATCCCCCCTCGCCACACCTTAGATGAATGTGGGAATTCTTGTACAATCTTGTTGATGGCCTCTCAGCATAAGCATAGAGGGATATAGATGAGGGAACTAATCATGGTGATCCCAGACACTTCCATATGGGTAGACATCACACTAGTAGATGCCCCTTCATTGAATATGCATTGATGAATGATTGTGTTCTTGATGGTGTCTGGTATCTAGAAAACAATTGATGAGGGTAGACATGAATCTCCTTTTTTAAGGTTGAAGGTAATTACTAGTGAATTGAAAGATTTAATTTCTCCTAATTTGTTAAGAAATGCCCTCTTTTGAGAAGGGCATATTTGGAGGACTTACAATGTTAACATGGGGGTGGAGAACTAGGTCAAGTCATCCACAATGTTATAATTGTGTGCATATATCATATGAGGGGTAAGGGAAGTTCATATAAGTAGTTCCTTGGGGATTCGATGGATTTAATCATTTCTTGGATGGGGTATATGCAAAGTACTAATATAGGTCTCAGCCACATCCTCCCTCTATGGAGGGTCAAGAGTTCCATAACCCTTACTATAGGTATAAAGATTGATATCAACAATGTTCATGTAAATGTTTTGGAAGGTTCCATCTCCTAGTGGGTGAGGTTCTTCATGTAGAGAGACCACTCTTTAAATGGAAGAAGCTTGTTGTAACACAACTTGTTGAGGTTGTGGGGCATTTACTGATTGAGGAGGATTAGCCATAGCCTATTTCCTTTCCTCAGCCAGTTGTTCAAATTTTGGTATTAATAACCAATGATGAGTATAATGCCCATATCCTGTGCACATAGATTAAGGAAATTTCATTTGAAGGTTGGTGTTATTTCCTTATTTGGGGGGGATTGTTAGTCCCATAATTTGGTTTTCCCAAGTTTTGGTTCTGTTGTGGAGGGGGATTTCTCGATGCCCTTGTTACTAGTTCTTAATATTATCTTTTTTATTATTCCCTTGATTATTCATGGGATTATCCACATTCAACTACTCAAATCTTGCATTTTTAGTGGGGAAGGTTGTACTAGATTGACCCCATATTGAACCATGGGGAGAGAACTGGGTGGAACAGAAAATTGGAAATATGGATTGTCGATGGGTGAGGGTAGGTAGGGATAGGATAACCATTTGAAGTGGATGTAGGAGTTAACTATGTCACTTAATGTGGTGGCACAAGATGCACTTGGATGACATTAGGATACGTTGGATTGTGTGTTCCATATGTCAACATTACAAATGGCAGAGTTGGAACAATTGTAGAAGCCATTAACAAAGGAGGTGATGGAAAGTATTGTTGTTCCACTTTGTATGTAATAGATGTTGGTTTCTAGGGAACATTCCTTTAGTTAGATATAGTTCTCATAACCTTTCCAACAAAGTGTGATGTGTCAAGAGGTTCTAGGTTCAAAGAATGATGTCGCAAGGACTTGCAAAGGATGGTATACAAATAACCAGATTATGCATATATTATATTGATTTGTTGGGCATCGAGGATGACTTATTATTCCATTTTTAGCAGTGTGGTTTCCACACCCTTTGGGATCATTGGTTGAGTGATTTGCGGAACCAATTTAATAAGAATTATGGTTGCTTTAATCTTGCACAATTTCCCGCATCTATGGCACTAGTGGTTATGATTTGTGATGTGAGTTGAGGTAATTTTTCAAAATCACGTGAGAATTTTGAGCCTTAAATAATGGTGTATGGGTAATTGGAAATGCACAAATGTGGTAATGCTATAGAAATGAATATATTCTAGAAACCACATAAACATGAATCAAACACGATGAGATTAGAATATGTAAAACAACATAATGTGAACTCTAAAATATATATATATATATATATATATATATATATATATATTAAAGTGAAAGAGGATGTCCAAAGGTCTCTACTAGGATGATGATGAAACCCCTTAGGAAATTTTACTAGGGCGCAATCAATAGAGAACTAGGAATCTAATGAGGCAATTAGTATGATATTAATATGGAAGTAGGATGCATATTAGACACTTAGGATGTTAAAATGATGCAATTCTATGTTAAAATGACACAACTAATATATTGATGCAACAAATTGGACACTAAAGAAACTCCAAATTAAATAATGTGAAGACGCAAATAAGACTATAAAAATATGCTAAACTACTCTAAAAAAACTAAAATGATGCTTAGCAGTACATTGATAGGATGTTATTCAAACATTTAATTATTCACGATAAGGACATGGGAGGGATGCAAAAGGTAACACCTTCTTATTGCATCCTATTATGCATATTTCATTCATAAAAAATTAGTTATTGAAAAAAAGAACAATGTGGTGTCCTTTCCTAACACTCCCAACCATGGGACAAATAGCCATATTACAAGGATTTCTAATTTTAGCCCTTAGAAGTCATATCCCCACAATAACAATTGATTAGTTCCTCAGGAAGGATGAGGATTAAATAAACAACATGCACAATGTGAATAAAAGATTGTAGTGGAATATACCATCATGGACTAATAGATTTCATGGAACCTTAGTGCCCATATTGATAAAGAATCATTCACACACACAACATTTAAGAACATAATTTTTTATAACATAAAATATTATGAATTTTTCATATGCATAATCAATGTTAGAACACATATCTTTTAACATAAGTGAGTCAAAAAAATTAATTGTGTAAGAGAAAAATTTTACCCAACCATAGGTATCTAGTGGAGATACTTCCCCCAAGACAAGCTATAAGGTCACTAGGGTGGAAGACCCAATATACATAGTTCTATCACTTTCAACCCAACACATATGCTCTCATGCTCAATCAATTTTTCTATTAGATAACATTATAGGCATCTCATTCAGCCATCAAACATACATGGTGGTCTCTTCCACTATCCTACACAAAATCGGGAATACTTCCTTCATTTTTATTCTAAACAATCTCTTAAAGATATTATTTTTTTCTAGTGATATTTTCTAGAGGTGGAAAGATCCCAATATGTTTTATTATTTTTTATAATCTACAAGAAGAACAATCATTTCTAAAACTCCAAAAAAGAACAAACATAGTCAGTGATGGGTTCCTAAATTGTAAGTCTCTATGCTCACCTACATCCATATATTTTTCATCTAAAGTCTATGATTTCATTTTAAAAAAAGTCAAGTTGGTCAAGTTCCAAATTTGTAATAGTCAGCAATGGAGAACGTGGCATAGGAATTGGATGTAAGAGTAATGGAATCAATTCTAGAGTGAATGAAAATAATAGGATTGGCGAAAATGTTTGTTGACAACTTCCTTGTGATGATTTAAGTTAGCATATGCTTTCATAACTCTTTGAGAAGAATTCATCACCAACCTCTTACATGCATAAAATGATTGGTTTGATAAGTCAAAGGATGTGGAGGAATTTATTTAAGGTCCATAGGGAAAAGAGATGATCTCTAAGGATAACACTTGGCAATAAATGATTTAATTTCCCATAGCTCATTTCCCTCCCCCTTTTGGTTGAATAATAACCCCTCTTGTGTTATTCACAACCTTCTTTAGGACCATTACTTATTATATTCCAACATTAATCTTTGCATAGCTATCCTCTTATCCTTTAGCTTTGCACTAGAAATCCATACTAATATATATGATTTACAAGTTGGGTTATTTATTTATGTTCAAATTGCTTTACCTTTGTAATTATAACCAAAACTATAAAATTACAATTATAGAAAAAATAGTTTAGAACATTAAATGACCTTACTATAATTTTTTCCTAAAATTATTAAATAGATATAACTATTTTTATACCTGCCTCAGGCAGGTATATTGTAATCGATCACAAGTCAAACTCCTTTGACTTGGTGTCTTTTGAGGCAGTTTTAAAAAATCAAAACCTGTTTTGCAAAGTATGACTTAGGGATTTGTAAAATATTTTTTTTAATTTTGTTAAAAAGCTATTTTTGTAAACAGCTGATTGGTGGATAGAAGATGATGTCAGCTTTGGGATTTGGTATCTGGATTTGAGTTGACATGTGGCAAGATGACGTCATAATAATAAAATTAAAAAAATATCCCATTGTCATTTGTCATGCCTCCTGTCGCTGCCGCTGCCGCTGCCGCTGCCGTGTGGACCGTGGCGCCTACTGGGTCTCTTTGCCTCACTGTTGTTCGTTTCCAATCCGTCTGTCGGCTTAATAATTCCTCTACGGCCTCCACAATAGAAATTTCATTTACAATAATTCCTACTTCATGCGCATGCAGGTGTTTCAAGAAGATTTTCTAAGTTTTCAGACCCCACAGGTTGTTACAGCTCCATCAATCCCGCATTATATCTTCAGTTACCCGTAGCAGCAGCAGCCTCCTGTCCAAAGCTCACTATCTGGATTAATGTTTAGTTCCCAATGCGGGCAGTTCGGATTAAACGAACTCAGACAAGTTCCGAATTACGGGGACAATGTCAATAACTATACCTTCAACCCGGCCACTACCCTACCCCAACCTGCACTATCCATTCCTTCTATCCATTCAAGTGGCCTGTCGAGGATCAGACAAGCGAGTTGGTCGATTCGCCCTCCTTGCAGATCGGGCGAGTGGCAGTCGGACCATGCAGCTGCTGCTGGGGTCACGCCCATGGAACAAAAATCTTCTGACAAGTTTGGACTGGAATTGGATCTTCAATTAAGAATAGGTCCTAATGCAAATACAAAGATTTGCTTTGAGTAAGATTTTATGCTTCTTTGGGTTCTTTTACCTGTAAGCTTTTCATACTTTTTCAATGAAAGCAGAGAGATTAAAACCTAAAGAGAATTTTGCTGACAAAACTAAACTGATCAGGATTTCCATTATTTGTAGATTTTCTCCTTTCGCTACCCAGTTTCTGTATTGAAATTGAATTTTTTTACTTTTGCATTTGCCACAAGCCCAACTTAATATTTTAGGTTTTCCGGTTCACCTAAACCAAAATCGTTTGTGGGGTGTTCTTGTTTTCATCTGAAAGTTTCAAATGGCTTGGTTTTGTCAAACTGTTTAAGCAGAGACCTTCATTTGTTAATAAAATTGGGTTGCAGCACAGTGCAATGATAAAAGTGAGATCACAGAAACCATAGCATATAACTCAGTATCAGTTTTGCTATTTCTGTTCCAAAGTTGCTGCTTTGAACTACTGTCCTGACCTAATAATGCTGACCTAATAAAGGCCACAGGTTTCTTAAATCATGCATGGTGTTTTACAATTATTGTTATAAGCCATTTGTCAAGACATAGTATGATTTTTCTTATTGATACCGATATTTATTGGAGGGAATCTGACTCATGCAAATATTTACAACACACATGCACATTTAATTGAATTCTAATCCGACCAAATATTGCGATGTTTTAATTTCGGCGTTCACCTGGACTATACCTACCATCTTGCTTTTGAATATGTTTGACGCTTCTACATGTGTCCCCAAGCCGAGATACATGGCGCCACCTTCCACACCATTAATACAATTTAAGCTGTTTGCTAGGGAGCCATTTATTGATTAAGCTTGTATATCACTTCCATTGTTGCCAAGTGTTTGTTAAAATTAAAAACTCATTTAGAGGCTTTGCTTTACTGAAGAAAACTAATGTAATCACAGATTCTTTTGAATTTGTTTCGACTCCTTCCATTGACAACACCTCCAATGTAATTGCCTATTCTTTCTAGTTGCCAATGGTTTATTAACGTTTGTTTTCATGGCGTCATATTCATAGGCTTCGGTGTCACTAAAAGAGAACAAATATAATCACCCACTCTTTGCACTATAACTTCAAACATTCGCTCTGGATCCTATTTGGACTCTCTCCTACAACGATTTTATGTATAGAATGTCTGATATTGCTTCAAGGATTATATGTATAGAATGTCGGATATCAGTGATCAGCGATTTTTTTCGTTTGATTTGTCTTATTTTTGTTTGATGCATGACCTCCCTTTTTACTTTGTTTGGATGCATGACTTACATAAATCTTTCATGTGATTTGTTTTATGCATGACTTTATTTACATTAAATCATTTCAAATGAATAAGTTTTTAGTTTGTCCATACTAAGTGTAAAATTGATTTTACTTTACTTTTTGTTTGGATGTTTAATCTTCTTCGTAAGGGAGAATAGTTGAGTGTTAGTGTTAGGTGTAAAATCATATCACTTTTTTGAAATTAGTTTTTGGTTGCTTTTTTAAACATAATTTTACATTATGTCAAAGAAATCTTATAACAAGAGTAAAGTATAAATTAGTTATTTTAATGGAAGTTATTTTATATTGAGTAGATAACATTGTTGTCTAAAACATTATGATAAAAAGTGGATGAAGACATAAATTTTAGGAAAGGATTTCAGATTTAAATATAAAAAAAAACACTATAGATATAAACAATTGAGAACACATCATTGTGAAGATTTAAACAATTTTATTAGGAAATGATTGATTATAATACCTAATTAACTTTTTTTTATGAAAAAAGCATGTATCTTGATATTCATTTGAATCAAAGATTATATAGATATTTAGTGGCCATTTTCAGCTAAATTACCAACAAAATACTGTGTATATTGAAGGACTTTTTTGGTATGCATCCTTTACAAGTCTAGAATTAGACTTTTGAAGTATAAAAGGCTACTGTCTGAAAAAATATGAGGATAACATATCCTCAATGCAAAGTAAATATACAGTTTTGGCAGGCTAGGGTTTTGTAACTATTATAGACTTACAATCTTCCAATGTAACAAAAACCACCAAAGGACAATGCAATCATCCATATAACAAAACAATGCCATCTGAAATCACTAATTATTTTGCATCTTGATATTCATTTGAATCAAAGATTATATAGATATCTAGTGGCCATTTTTAGCTAAACTACCAACAAAACATGGTGCATATTGAATTATTTCTGGTTTGCATTCTTCATAAGTCTAGAATCAGACTCTGACATATAAAAAACTACTGTCTGAAAAATTTGAGGATAACATATTCTCAATACAGAGTAAATATAAAGTTTATGCAAGTCTTTCAAAGAAGAAAAAGGGTTTT